>JACXGK010001642.1:8292-65925 GCA_016801125.1 Novumbra hubbsi
CCTTTTAGTCGCCATCGTGTGTGTTGTGTCCTGTTTTCCCCATGTCCTGTGAACGCATCCCTCCCTGATTCCTGACAGGTGCTGCTTGTTACCACAGTACTTAAGCCCTTGTGTTTCTCGTCTCCGTGTCCGTGATTGTTTCCTGTGATATGTGTGCAGCTACACGCTGTGTCTAATGTACGTACCTAGAGTACTTTGGGATATTTATTTGAAGCGTTATATACGCAAGTTGGTCAGTAGTGAAACGGAATAAACCGACTACCTGAACCTACCTCCCTGCGCCTTGGTCTGTTTACTTCCACAAGCATCACAGTGCCCTTCTTTTAACCAGGGCTCATAGTAAACATGCTTACGGTATATTTTAATCCCTGGGTCTGTAGTGCCCTTCTTTTAACCAGGGCTCATAGTAAACATGCTTCCTGTATATTTCATCCCTGGTTCTGTAGTGACCTTTTTTTAACCAGGGCTCATAGTAAACATGCTTACGGTATATTTTAATCCCTGGGTCTGTAGTGCCCTTCTTTTAACCAGGGCTCATAGTAAACATGCTTACGGTATATTTTAATCCCTGGGTCTGTAGTGCCCTTCTTTTAACCAGGGCTCATAGTAAACATGCTTCCTGTATATTTCATCCCTGGTTCTGTAGTGACCTTTTTTTAACCAGGGCTCATAGTAAACATGCTTACTGTATATTTCATCCCTGGTTCTGAAGTGACCTTCTTTTAACCAGGGCTCATAGTAAACATGCTTACTGTATATTTCATCCCTGGGTCTGTAATGCCGTTCTTTTAACTAGGGCTCCTAGGAAACATGCTGCTGCATGGGATACAACCATGTGTGTTTAGGACCACAATCAGTAATAGCAAGGGTTGATTTGATAGCTATTCTTCTCATTGTTGGGTAACAGTGTTTGTATTTCTTTACCAGGTCAACAATGTTTGATAGGCTGTTAGGAAGGCAAACAGGAGTTTTTCATAAGCATCCTGAGATAAGATATTCTGCAGAAATGACATGTTCACAGAGTAACTGAGCTAGCTGAACAGGTGTTTCCTATCTGTTACTGGCTTGCTGAATAGTCTAACTACTGTCTGCATCATAGCAGTTAGTAGAACAACCAATGCCCGGCCATATACTACTATATACCACTGAACCCACTTTGGTTATACTACTATATACTAGTGGACCCACTTTTGGTTATACTACTATAAACTAGTGGACCCATTTTGGTTATAATACTATATACCACTGAACCCACTTTGGTTATCCTACTATATACTAGTGGACCCACTTATGGTTATACTACTATATACTACTGAACCCACTTTGGTTATTTTACTATATACTAGTGGACCTACTTTTGGTTATCCTACTATATACTAGTAGGCCCACTTTTGGTTAACTACTACTATATACTAGTGGACCCACTTTTGGTTATACTACTATATAACACTGAACCCACTTTGGTTATACTACTATATACCACTGAACCCACTTTGGTTATACTACTATATAATAGTGGAACCACTTTTGGTTATCCTACTATATACTAGTGGACCCACTTTGGTTATCCAACTATATACTAGTGGACCCACTTTTGGTTATACTACTATATATTGGTGGCCCATCTTTTGGTTATACTACGATATACTACTGGACCCACTTTTAGTTATACTACTATGTACTACTGAACCCACTTCTGGTTATACTACTATATACTACAGGACCCACTTCTGGGTATACTACTAGACCCACTTTTGGTTATACTATTAGATTGGACCCGCTTCTGGTTATACTACTAGACTGGACCCACTTCTGGGTATACTACTGGACCCACTTCTGGTTATACTATTAGACTGGACCCACTTTTGGTTATACTACTAAACTGGACCCACTTCTGGTTATACTATTAGACGTGACCCATTTCTGGTTATAATATTAGACTGGACCCACTTTTGGCTATACTATTAGACTGGAACCACTTTTGGTTATACTATTAGACTGGACCCACTTTTGGTTATACTACTAGACTGGACCCACTTTTGGTTATACTATTAGACTGGACCCACTTTTGGTTATACTATTAGACTGGACCCACTTTTGGTTATACTACTAGACTGGAGCCACTTCTGGTTATACTATTAGACTGGACCCACTTTTGGTTATACTACTAGACTGGACCCACTTCTGGTTATACTATTAGACTGAACGCATTTCTGGTTATACTATTAAACTGGACCCACTTTTGGTTATACTATTAGACTGGACCCACTTTTGGTTATACTACTATATACTACTGGACCCACTTTTGGTTATACTACTATATACTACTGGACCCACTTTTGGTTATACTATTAGACTGAACCCACTTTTGGTTATACTACTATATACTACTGGACCCGCTTTTGGTTATACTATTAGACTGGACCCACTTTTGGTTATACTATTAGACTGGACCCACTTTTGGTTATACTACTAGACTGGAACCACTTCTGGTTATACTATTAGACTGGACCCACTTCTGATTATACTATTAGACTGGACCCACTTTTGGTTATACTATTAGACTGGACCCACTTTTGGTTATACTACTATATACTACTGGACCCACTTTTGGTTATACTTGTCACATTGCCTTCACAGGAAGGGACCTCCCCTGTTCGCGTAGCGTGCCGGCATTCGACGTCGCTGGCCTTTTAGTCGCCATCGTGTGTGTTTTGTCCTGTTTTCCCCATGTCCTGTGAACGCACCCTTCCCTGATTCCTTACAGGTGCTACCTGTTACCTCAGTACTTAAGCCTGTGTGTTTCTAGTCTCTGTGTCCGTGATTGTTACTTGTGTGCGTGTCTGCTGGTACATGTGGTACCGGGTCTACATTTGTATCCTATGCCCTAGGGGCTGGTTATCATTTTGTCGTGCGTGTTGCACCACAGCTAGGTTTACGAATACAGTCTAAATCATTGGTGCCTCAATAAACGGCGGTCGACGGTTTCCCTGCGCCTTGGTCCTTTTCTCACGCCACGCATCCCAATATTACTAGACTGGACCCACTTCTGGTTATAGTACTAGACCCACAGAAGGTACTGACTTAAAAAAGGATTCGTTAATTTACATTGTATTCATTATTATTTGAAATAACTGGTGTGATGAAATATACATATAAAACCGACAATTACAAATAAATGGAACCCAAGTCCCAGTCAGCATGAGTTTAAGTTTGCATAATGTTAATTAACCTAAAACAACAGTCTACACCCTCAGTCCTGAATTAAAATTACCTCAAAGACCCCCCCCCCCCTATGCCAACAACAGTCAACGTCTCTCTTCTCATTCAGCTCTTCTCTAACTGACATCATATTCTCTTCAGAACACAGGGCTTATGGGGCCTCCGCTGTGAGGCTGACTGAAAAACAGGATCATCTCCCTCCTGCATATCATTTGACTGGGTGGAGTGGGTTCATGTAAGGCACACGCGCACACACACACACACACACACAGACACGCAAACACACAAACACAAACACACCTACACACACACAGAGTGGGTGGGTAGGGCACAGGGAACAACCCACTCTGTGGAAACTTGCTTTGTGTACATTCTTATTGTTATCTTACTACGGAATCTAGTTTGTCTGTAGGCTGAAGGGTGCAAGAAGCAGAGTAAGACAAAGAACTGAAGAAGAACATAGCCTGGGGCTACTGTCTGACAAGCTGTCTGGTCTCCTCGCTGGAGATGTCAGAAGCTGTAACCTGATCAATACACAAATGGCATTGGGTAAAACAATGGGTTTGTACCCCTCCCAAGACAACCCTGGATCACAGGTAACGAGTATGTATAGATGGAGAGAGAGATGGAGAGATTGGGCTGTTTAACAGGATACAGACTATTATAGGACTATTACGAATGAAATATAGGACAGTTTTATATAATTCAATCGTCATTATAATAATCTGTCATAGATCTAACCGTGGTTAATATTTTGTAAATCAAACTATAGCTAATCTTTTGTAGACCTAACCATGGCTAATCAACTCAATAAAACTGGTTGTTTGGATCCTGGATTGTGAGAAGCATTTCAAGCCGTGTAGATCTGGACTTACTTACACACCTACTGTATGCCTGTTAACAGTTCCATCTCTCAGTAATCCCTATGCTGAAATAAGGACTTCATGACATTAGCACTGCTGTCTGAATCAACGTTTGTTTTTTATCAACTTGCCTGTTGTTTTCCTTAGTCTTAGACCTAGCATTTAGCTGGGTGCTGTATGGGTTAATAAACTGGGTTGTGTGCCTGTCTGAACGTTGGTTTTGGTTTACTTTTGATATGTGATCTGCCGTGGGTGGAGGCAATAATGAGTTATTCACACCGTGCAGACATGACAATTTTCTTGTTTCCGAGCAAGGCAACAAAATGCATCGAAATGACATTAACCCCATGAATACACCCTACGAAATGTAAATAGAATAGGTCAAACAAATGATGATGAAGCTAGTCGCTGTCATTCTGCTTTCTTTTCTTACATGACTTTGTTGAAGTTAGTCATGAAAAAGCGAGCGACAGGAACATGAGCCAGCCTGCATGGCCACGATGAACAACCAGTCCTTTTACAAAGCAACAAGAACAAAATGCATGAAAAAAGAAACAAGAAATAAGATTAAAGAATTAACAACTGGGTTGTGCCTGCAAGAAAAATATCTAACCAGATGTTGTACGGACTACATTTTCAATTGTATGCACTTCCCAAAATTCTAATATATAAGGCAGGAACAACAGCATTTAACTCTGACTTTGTTGGTTAAATAACAAGTTATTTTGCTCGGTTATTTCCTGCTTCTTCCAATTCGTTTAGGACCTAAACTCCTACAGCAAAACTGTTTTGATTGAGGTGTGAAAAGGAAGATTGAATGATTATACCAAGGTCTTTTACATCAAGGTCTCCCCCTTCACACTGAAGCTTCCTTTAAAAAACAAGGAAAATTCACACACACACACACAAATAAAAAGGGTCTATGGGGAGATAGGGACCGATCCAGGCAGATATGAAAGAAAGGAATGCTCTAGAGGTGTTTTTGAAGAAAGGCTTTTCAGGAGATACAGGAGACCATCAGATAATGATGAGCCTGGAGATAGGGGGCTTCCCTCTAGTCAGAGGAGCTGATTCTCAATTCAGGTGATGATACTCATAAACCAATACACATGAACATTTGCAAAAAACTAATTTGACAGACTGATGCATTCTTTCGTTATTGTTTACTCATCTATTTTCCTTAGGAGTCAGGTTTTTCCATGTTGTCTGTGTGTGTGTTTTGTGAAAGTCCTCTGATCTGTCTGGTGTTTAATGAATATCATCATTAAAGTTTAATGAATTCTATTAAAGGGTAAAATGACCTTTCATTTAGTTCTCAACGGTTCCCTGTTATCAGAAACACAATCATTTAAGAATCTTTCAGAATTTACACCCAGGAGCAATACAACTCATCTCTAAGTCAAGTCCACAAACAGCAAACCATGAGGCATTAGTCCCTAAAAGGACCAGCCACATTGAAGCCTTGCACAGTGAACCAGGGCCCTGGTGGAAGCACTGCAGTACATATGCAACGAGGCGAGGATTGAATGGTTACCGTCATCCAGATCGGGCGTGATGGTGACCCTGGTGGAGCCGTACTCCCGCCCCAGCCGGCCTCCCATGGGCATGCTGAGGGTCAGGTTGAAGCTCTCCTCCTCCTCGTACAGGGAGTCATCGATGATCACCACGCGACACAGCTTCTCCGTCTCGCCCTTGCTGAAGCGCAAGACACTGCTGTGCTCCTCCGGCCGGGAGATGTAATCAGAGTAGGACAGGACTGTGGTGGGAATGGTCCCTGTGGCCGTGGCTGTGGGAGACAGGGACGAGACAGGGATGAGACAGGGATGAGACAGGAAATGAGGAGGAGACGTTGAGCATGAACAGGACAAGACGATCCGTGTGGACATCATAGAGGGAGCGTTGGAAATGGATTTGAGTAGACGGAAAAAGACAGGAGACAGGATTAGAACTGGGGTGTCATCTCATGTTAGGTGTGTCTGTGTGTGTTTGTGGACTGCACCTTGCTGTGTGTAGCAGAAGACCATGAGTTCCTGGGTGACGTCACCACTCCTACGGACGGGGATCAGAAGCTCCCCAATATCCTCCTCTATGGAGTAGACCGCAGACGGGATGAACACCATGGACTCTGGAAGGAGGGAGACAGAGAGAGATTGAGAGGGAGGACAGTGTCATGTCCTGGCTGGGAGCCCCTAGCTTACTCTATGCCATGGGGCTCGCAGTCAGGGCATGCCACCTAGAGAGGCCTCTGGCCTTCTCTATCCCGCTGTGGGTTCCCCAGTGAGAGCAGCTGTGTTCAGTTGACTCTGATTGGGGAGCCTACTTAGGTTAGGCTAATGCCACACAATAGATGTGGTTGATTGTTTGTGTCTCACGACGTTCATGTTCCTGTCCTGTTTCAATCCAATATTCAGTGAATACTGTACATGTTATTTGTACATCGTTTTATGTTTGTTTCATACCTTTCATTGTTTACAGTTCGTGTCATGTTATCTGTTTAAAGGATTAAACTCCCATTTACTTTACAATGTCTGCGCATGGTTCCGCACCGATATCAGGAAGTGACAGACAGGGAGAGTGGAGAGAGATGAAGATTCATACCACCCTTCTCCCTTTGTCCAGTGTATTGTTAATACTGACCCTGTGCCGATGAGCAACATTGGCAGGCCTTGTAGTAATGTACCATATTGGGAATAGAGTAATATTTGGGATACATGAGGCTGTGATGATATCTAACACCAGTAGTTGGCAAGGACAACTACTCAGAAGACCTTCTGATCTAACAGTTGACGCACAGGGACCAATAAGAATTTAGGCTTCCACAGAGGGACCAATCAAAATGAGGGCGTCCACAGACGGACGGACTGCAACGCTGCTTCCATGCTCGCTCCTTCTCTTAATTCATTTTTTATTTAAAAACCTTCGGCATGGAAGACATGCTTACAATGCACTGGCAGGTAGAGAATAAGAAGTCAAAATAAATAACATAACTAAGTAAACATGGTTCCCATCGCCCTTTGAGCCATCCCTCTGTAGTCACTCCGTAGTGGAACTGATCAACAAGTCAGTGTACACAAGGCTATTCAGGCCAGTTCCTCTGTGTTATCTGAGTCGTCACTGTCGTCCATAGCTATCTAACTGACATTGACGGAGGCAAAAGTAAAATAGATCTGAATGTCATAAAATGCTCCAAAACAATCTTGATACAAATTATTCTATTAAGTATACTATAATAATATACTAAATGTATATAATAATATACAATAGCAAATGTTCATTACTGGTAATCTGTGCAATTAACATGTCAGTGAGCATGCAGGGACTCCCCAAACGGCCAACAGTCCCATCGGACCAATTACTGACTGACCAGGAAACTGGACTTATTTCTCCGTGCCCAGTCTGGCCGTATCTTGGCTACAAAATTGGCTGTTCTGTCTTCAGACAGGCTGAACCTTCAAGCTAATAGCCTTACCAAGAAAAAACATCACGTAAGCGTCAAGCTGACAGGGCCTTAATGCGGGAAAGTGCATTATCTCGCTGTCTCTCTCTGCTTCAATGTGGAGACTTTATTCTGTTTTTCTGTCTAACTCTTTCTCTCTCTGCTTCAGGGTAAATACTTTATTTGGTTTCTCTGTCTATCTATTTCTCTCTCTCTAATTTACTAAACTCAAATGTTTCTGACCAAAGAGCTAGTAGAAACGGGTGTTTTTTTAGACAAACATGCCTGTCCCCATTACATTTTAATCAGCATATATTGTTGATGCACAATGATGAATCACGTGGCCTGCTGTGACATGTGGCCAATCCCGTGACTCTGAATAATGATCATTTGAACACCACTCTGTTACTCTCCAAGCCTCTATTAAAGTGTAGTCCATACCATCAGCGGGGTCCAGTATCTCCACATTGGCTGTGTCGGGAAACTCCAGGGCGACCATGACAGGTTCAGACAGAACAACTTGGAATGTCTCAGACTGCTCATACTCTCCGTCCTGCAGGATCCTCACCCTCCATGTAGCCAGGGACTGACCAGGGTTAAACTGGACCTGCTTTTGGGCTTTACCACGAAAGTCCTTTTCCTTCTCCGCTGTGCCATCTCTGGTTCCAATGCCTAGGAGAGGAGAGTGGTGATAAGGAGAGAGGAGAGTGGAGTTGAAGAGGAGAGAGGAGAGTGGTGATGAGGAGAGAGGAGAGTGGAGGTGCAGAGGAGAGTGGAGGTGAAGAGGAGAGTGGTGATGAGGAGAGAGGAGAGTGGAGGGGAAGAGGAGAGTGGTGATGAGCAGAGAGGAGAGTAGAGGGGAAGAGGAGAGTGGTGATGAGGAGAGAGGACAGTGGAAATGAAGAGGAGAGTGGTGATGAGGAGAGAGGAGAGTGGAGGGGAAGAGGAGAGTGGTGATGAGGAGAGAGGACAGTGGAAATGAAGAGGAGAGTGGTGATGAGGAGAGAGGAGAGTGGAGGGGAAGAGGAGAGTGGAGGTGAAGAGGAGAGAGGAGGTGAAGAGGAGAGTAGTGATGAGGAGAGAGGGGAGTGGAGGTGAAGAGCAGAGAGGAGAGTGGTGATGAGGAGAGAGGAGATTGGAGTTGCAGAGGAGAGAGGAGTGGAGTTGAAGAGGAGAGTGGGTGATGAGAAGAGAGGGGGAAATAAAATGTGTATCAAAGAGAAGTATAAATGTCATCTAGCATTTGGTTGTTAGAACCAGTCAAAAAGGGAGAACCGAGCCAGGGATGCGGGCGGGGAGGCAGTCACTACAGCCCTGCTGTGTCAGCTGGCAGATGGCTCTGGCACGGACCAGCAGGAAGGACCATGGAAATCACTGAATTACCTGGACAAGGGGATGTTAATGAGGGCGCTAATCAGGACGCCTTGACGTGGAGGCTATTCCCTCCGCTGTCACTCAAGCCCCAAGTGGTAGAACTCCACAATGAAGGCAAAGCAAAACATGTCAATCTTACCAAGGTCAATTAGCTTTCTAACTTGATTTGGACTTTCCTTCTTGTTAGGCAATTAGGATATATGGACGGTGAAGCAGAATCAACAAGTCTATTTATGCGTGTTGGTGGGAAGATATTGGTAGACTGACATGTTGTTATAGTGTGGCCCAACATCCTGTGTCCCCTGCTCAGCTCACCCAGTCTAGCTCACCCAGCCAGGTGGTGTTTGTTCATGTCAGTGTGGGATGATGAAATTTGACCATGAAACTTTTACACTGCACCAGAAATAAGTGGACAACAGTGAGCTGGAAAACATTGGTTGTTAGCGCCCACTGTATAGTGGTTTATGTATCATTTCACAAGGCCTTTCAACATTTTAAATGCAGTGTGATTGACCTACAACAAAGCCCATAAAAACATTCAAATACATGTACATAAATACACTACATGGATCAAAGTATTGGCCCACACCTCTTAATCATTGAAATCAGGTGTTTCATGCCGTCGCATTGGCACAGGTGTACAAAATCAAGCACCTAGCCATGCAGTCTGCCTTTGCAAACATTTGTGAAAAAAATTGCCGTTCTGAAGAGATCACTGAATTAGAGTGTGGTACTGTGATAGGATGCCAGCGTTGCAAACCACGTAAGGTTACAGAGCGGGGTTGCCAAGTAATGAGGCGCATAGTGCGTAAAAGTGCCCAACGTACTGTTGACTCAATAAATGCTGAGTTCCAAACCTCCTCTGGAATAAACATCAACACAAAAAGTCTGGATTTGTCAAATGCCAGGAGTACATTTCCTGCCTGACTGCGTTGTGCCAAATGTAGTTTGGTGGAGGAGGGATAATGCTATGGGGTTGTTTTTTTGGGGTTTGCCTTGGCCCCTAGTTCAAATGAAGTTAAATGTTAATGCTTCAGCGTAACAAAACATTTTGGAAAATTCTATTCTTCCATCTTTGTGGGAACAGTTTGGAGAACGTCCTTTTGTGTTCCAGCATGACTCTGCCCCAGTGCATAAATCAAGGTCCACAAAGGCATGTTTGGATTAGTTTGGGGTGTAAAAACTTGATTGGCCTGCACAGAGCCCTGACCTCAACCCTATCAAACACCTTTGGGAAGAACTAGAATGGAGACTGTGAGCCAAGTCCTCTCGTCCGATATCAGTGGCTGACCTCACCAATGCTCTTCTGGAAGAATGGGCAACAATTCCAACAGACACACTCCAAAATCTTGTAGAAAGCTTTTTCAGAAGAGTGGAAGCTGTTATAGCTGCAACGGAGGGACCAACTAGATATTAATGCCTATGGATTTAGAATGGGATGTCATAGAAGCTCCTGTAAGTGTAATGTGTAGATGTCCCAATACTTTTGTTCATACAGTGTAAATGCAGTATTGTGAACTGGAGATGAGAATTTGTTTTAAATATCCACGTCAAAGTTATATAGTTTAGTAGTATTTATTTGTAATTCATTAGAATTTAGATTTTAAGGTGATGCTTTTAGTATACAAATCACTAAATGGTTTAGGGCCTTGAATACTTATCTGATATGTTGGAAGAATATCAACCAAGCAGGCCTCTAAGATCTATGAATTCAGGCCAGCTAGTAGAGTCCAAACTAAACATGGCAAAGCAGCATTTAGTAGCTATGTGGCACACAACTGGAACAAGCTACCAGAAGATCTTATACATGCCCCAAACATATTCATTTTCAAGTCCGGTTTAAAAACACTCCATGTTTTCACGTGCCAATGACTGAGGGCTTGACCTCATAATGTGCCCTATAGCTTTAATAGATACTTTAAAAGCAACAGGAAATCCCTATACCGGACTTTTTAATTTTCATTACTTAATTAAAATCTAATTAATTTTCCTTTAAACTTTTATCTCTATTTCTTTTTTATTTTAATCTGCACATGTTAAATTTAACCATGTCTGTTTTAATCAAACTGTTAAAATTGTATTTCTCTTTAAATGTCCTGTAAAGCGCATTGAATTGCTTTCATGTATGAATTGTGCTATATAAAAAAAACTTGATTGATTGATTGATTGAGAAGCACACACAAACAACCAAGATAAAAAGATATATGGGGTCTATCATTTGTTATCACAAAGGCCATGGCATTAATAATCTCAATCCGTGTTCTGAGATTTAGTTCATCCCACACCCAGGGTTGTGGATCCGGGAGCATTCACATGAACGCGTGTAGACTTGTACAACCACACATGCTGTAATGTGATGGTAACATTTTGTTAAGCACAACAGCACATGCTGGTTGTTTCTACGAATGGAAGACTCATGCCCGGTCATGTGGATCTTCAGATAGAGCTGCTACTGCGGTCTAGTAGCGGCCCCTGCGGTCAAGTAGCGGCCCAGCGGTCTTTAGTAGCGGCCCTGCGGTCAAGTAGCGGCCCTGCGGTCAAGTAGCGGCCCTGCGGTCAAGTAGCGGCCCTGCGGTCAAGTAGCGGCCCTGTGTTCTTTAGTAGCGGCCCTGCGGTCAAGTAGCGGCCCTGCGGTCAAGTAGCGGCCCTGCGGTCTTTAGTAGCGGCCCTGCGGTCAAGTAGCGGCCCTGCGGTCAAGTAGCAGCCCTGTGGTCTAGCAGCAGCTGTGTTTACTAGCCGCATATCTGTGATTTGGTAGCAGTTCTGTGGTATAGTAGCAGCCCGGTAGTTGAGTAGCAGTTCTGTCACCTAGCAACAGCTCGGTGGTCTAGCAGTGTCTAAGGCCTACTTTGAACGGTTCCTTCAACCTACAGTATACAGCAGCCATCCAGCTCTACATAGCTGCTAAACTAGCATTTCACATAGGACACACAGAACTCCACCAAACAAAACCTCAAAATGTTCAATGAAGACCAAGGCATCAATTTAAAAGTATTGCACTACATAAGGAACAGGATGTGGTTGTAAACACATCCTCTTTACACCAGGTCTGGCTCAGGCAAGCCTGCAAGCAGGGCTGGAGCAGATATCCTCTCTGTGGGAAGCACTGGTCTGAGATCAGCCTGTCATCAGTGCCCAGGCAGATGGGTGGTCGCTATGTCAGAATGATCTGAGGCCTGTGCGTCTGGTTCATCTGAAGGGTTTCTCTTGTTATTTTCCTCTATCCTCTGAGGTTTGAGGTTCATTAGACAAACTGAGGAGAAGAAAGGAATGCTAGTGTGCTTCTGGAGGTTTTGCATTGCTGGAGGCACCCTGTTCCTTAAACTGTGCTCTACTGTATCATCTAGGCCTGGGCTATGGTTAATGGTAGTGCACTAAGCGAGGACAAAGTTGCTATTTGGGATGCCTTTTTCTTGTTTTCAAAGGAAACCGTATCACTGCAGAGGAATAATAAAATATGCTGTCCTGTTTAACCTCCTGTAAACCCACCGGTGTGAAGTCAGAACATTTAAGGTGCCTTCGAAAAGTATTCAGAACCTACTACTTTCTCAACATGTTGCTGTTTTATATACTTCATTATATCAATTGATAAAAAAGAAAATAGGGGCCAACGATCTTCTCATGATGCCCCCCCCAAAAAAGAGAAAACATGTTTTTATAAATGTTTGCCAATTAAAAAAATGAATAAAAGACATGTACATAAGTATTTAGAGACTTCGGTGCATCCGTGTCCTTGAAAAATCCTTGAGACGTCTCTAGAAAGGCAAACCTGTCCAGGGCGGCGCACAGACTTTCAGATGGGGGGCGGGCCCGGATGACAGACAGGAGGATGCAGGACACGGACGGGCCGTTGGGCAACACATGCCTGGCAGCTCCTTGTAACACTCAGCTTCCCCAATGTGGCATCAAGCAGACGAATGAGTGACGTGTGCCTGAGTGATGCGTGTCGCACAGGTGGACAATGCACACCATTTTCAGTAAATAACAAGAGTAACGATGAAAGTCGCACCGATAACTGATGGGCGGACGGTCACATTGGATACAATGTCAAAAAATGTATGGGGTATTGTGTGTAGATTGCTGTCAACCTTTTAATCATCAATTATCAATTATTTTTGAAAAAGTCAAGGGGTCTAAAAACTTTTAAAAGGCACTACATAAACAAAGACACTAACATTAATCAAGGAGGGTTGTTTCATAACTTGTTATAATGCGATTCATGTCTTTGTAAAACCAGCTTTAGAATCAAAAACGTTAATCTGCTAACTAATTATAAGTCTGATAGGACCCTCTTTATTGTGTTCTTCAAGGTCAATATTTAGTTAGTTCCTTAGATGAAGAGGGCTGAAAAGGGTGAAGACTTGAGAGAAGGTCAACCTTATCATTATCTGCATAACTCCACCAAAGAGAACTTGATAGAGCAAGAAAGCAAGGCTGAGATGAAGTGAGAACGATAGAGACTATTGACCAGGGCTCTACTAAATATTTTGCCACTGGGTTTGAAATGTACTGGCCCCAAACTCCTAAAAGTTGCAATTTATCAGCGTTACAACATATAACCACATACTTTTGTCACTTAACATGTTTAATCTTTTATAAAATGCATTCTGGAGATATAGAACATAAAGAATTGTTGTATATTTCCTTTATCACATTTCTAAGTATAAAATGTATAAAAAGATAAGTCACTGGTCTTTTAACAAAACACTAACTCATTTATCCCCGGGGGAACCAGGCGAACGGTGGGTCCGTCTTAGTTACTAGATATGCGGTTGTTAGAAGTGGTGGAATCATCCAATGGGCATCTGCATTTGAATTCCAGACCAGTATGGTCACGGATTGGCAGCCATCTTCTCTGTCATGCAGAGCAGGTGCTGTTTGCTATTGGCATGGCTGGTCAGGGACTGTTTGCTATTGGCATGGCTGGTCAGGGACTGTTTGCTATTGGCATGGCTGGTCAGGGACTGTTTGCGAAAGTTGTCAGGGCCTTTGTAAATAAACCCACATTTGTCCACTCTAGCCGGGAACTTACGACAGATGACGCAGTGCATCAGAGTTACATCGATGTCGAAAAAGGTAAATTATTTCCTGCACTGGGGGAAAAATGTTTTAGCTTGTAGTCAACCTTCGCTGCCTTCACTAGCAGTAACTGGTGCAAGTATACTTTCGGTATATAGGTCAAAGGTCAGACACATGGACGAATGACTACACCATGTTCACAAACAGCCTCAAAGCTAGTTAAGATTCAGAGAGATGCAGCAATGGGCCACTCAACACATTGCAAGCCATGACCTCTGACCTCAATCTTCATTTATTCAAAAAACGTTAAATAAATGTTATTAACTCATTAAAAAAGACCGGTAGCCAGGCAAATACAGTGAAGACAAAAGCAGTGGTGCCATTTTTATGGACTCCAGTCAGCCATAAAACCTTTGATTTAAACATTGTGCATAAACTGTGTTAGCAAACAAAGGTCTGTTCTTTCATTTATTGTTCAACTGTGTAATGCACCCATTCGACCCATGATAGTAAACAAGCAATGTTGACAGAAAGTGGCTTCTAACTTAGCAAGCTAAAATGGTGGGCGTCATTCAGACGACCACGGGAGGGTCACCCAGTTTGATTGGCTAAGGAGATAAGTCCTGCCCTGAGGAGAGATCAGGGGTAAAAGGTTGTGACCTGCCTTGTGCTTGTAGTCAGGAGATTAGCCCTTGGTGAGTCCTGGAGTGAATACTAAATGACATCCTATTCCCTAAAGAGTGCGCTACTTTTCACCAGGGCCCCTAGACCACAGTTCAACAGTAATATTCCACTGTATATAGAGTTGAACCCTTTAAGATTTTCTATAGTTCTGCTTCCATTTGAATTGTTGTAACATCAATTGTATACTTATTTGAATTTCTATGAGCAAAAATAAATAAGCATGTTTATTTGTTTAAAAAAGTTTGTATATTTTTTCAGTGTAATAATAACAAGAACAAAGTCTCTGGCAGTTGAGCCCTGTTTCATGGCAATAAAACAAAAACATTCATTTCTGAAATAAATGTAAATAAAGCCATCTAAATTGACTAAGAAAATGTAATTTATCAAGATATTATCTGATTTGTTGCGTTGCATTGTGCAATGCCCATAGCTTCCTCATCATTTCTGGAAGTAAACATGCATAGGGGAAAGTCTTTAAAATCATGATGGGTTCTATTCAGATTGGTGTTATCCTACCAGCGGAAGACACCACCTTAAAGAATGACATCAACAACTCTTGCTGACAGCATGGAAACAGGTGTCAGCCAGACTACCTTATACACACCTGGGATTCTAACTTAATGTCACTCAACCAACACATTCCATGAGTACGGGGCACAGGAGTCAAATGCAGTTTTACCGGAGGCAGCAAGAGTCAGCCAGCTGTACCTCTAGGACTCCATAATACTGTGAACACATTTCATCACTCATATTTTTCAAAAACATTGTTAAGCGGACAGTTTCTGCGGGAGAACTTTATATACAGTCACCAACCAATGTCTGGCCCTTCTGCAAGAGAGTGTACAGCAGCGTACAGTCCTGAGTCATCAGAATACATATCAATGATGACGGGAGATGAAGGATGAAGGGAGAAAACAGGTAGTTAGAGGGATGAAAGGAGAAAAGAGGTAGTTGGATGGATGATGGAAGAAAACAGGAAATACAAGGTACGAGGGGAGGAATGATGGAAGGAAACAGGGAGTTGGATGGATGAAAGGAGAAAAGAGGTAGTTGGATGGATGTTGCCAGTATTTCACTTTGTCTAAGACAAAGTACCACACATGCTTGGATAGCCAACAATGTCACAACACAAGGAATGTGTTGTTGGAACCTAAGAAAGAGAAAAGTGTCTCCATCCTACAACTATGATTGAGCCAATCCACTGCTGAACCTGCTGAGCCAATCCACTGCTGAAACTACTGAGCCAATCCACACTGCCCTCTAAGAGACCCCAGGCAGTGAGGGGATTTCCTGATCAGGATTTGAACTGCAATAATAAAAAAAAAACACTGTACCATTCGGAAGCCCCACATTTTTTTTGTTTTGTTATAAACAAATATGTTTTAAACTTACAGCCTTATAATTAGGCTTTTCTGGTGATCCAGGGCCAGATTCAGGGTTTGCCCATTTTGACGTTATTTAGGGCACGGCTTCCTGAAATCTAAATCAAGAGATCCGTGGACATCTAACTGGCCGTGTTTTTGGCCAGAGAAGAATTGGAAATTAGGGTCTTCACGATCCAACAAATCAAATTCATGGAGCAGATGCTTGGATATTCATTGACATAAATTTAATGAGATGTATTTGATGTCTTTGTCTAATTTTTTGCTCTGAAAAAAATAAGTACACGCTCTTAGAAAGCGGGGACCCTTTTGGATGCAGGTGTAAAAGAATGGGGTTTTACTCACTGACGAATGACGTCTCTCCCAGATATCCTCGTCGTTTAAGGACCACCTCCAGGAACTTGGCCTCCTCGTCCACCACGTAGAACTCCTTCTCTACCGAGACCCAAGCCCAGTTCAGTCTGAATGCCTGGTTCTTCAGCGTGTTGCCTCCTAAAAACACACACAACCTATTTGTATTCTCCTCACGTCACTTTTAGTACAGTGACAGGGAACTCGCACATTCTCTCCCTAGTTCTCACTCTTCATCTCTTACTCTTCATCTCTCACACTTCATCTCTCTCTGCCACACCACACACCGTAACTTTATTTGAATTCACAAATCACCTTACATCAAGGGCTATTGTATGTCCTGTCTGAATGTGGATTGTGTTAAAAATACCACTTACAATTACATGTAAACAAGTATTTGTAGAAATATATTGAAACTACTTGTCTTTTTACAACACACCGTATCGTTTAAACCCGTATTTACATGCATATGAAAGTGATTAAGGCACTTGAAATCGTTTTTAAACCCAGGTCGGTCAACATTTGATGTAAATTGTTCTGCAGAGACATGTGGAGCCTTTGATGTTCTGAACACATCTTGAACTTTAAAAACATGAATAATGGAAAACCTCAATATCTCATTAACATAATGTTATGGCTGTTACATAGGTACATGTAGGAGTGCTAGACTCCTTACCCGTGTTCAGTGGGAAGCAGCTCATATCCACACAGGCACACAGCCAGTTTCCCTGGGAAGTATATCTATCATAGTTTGAGACCTGATTCAGAAGGAAATAAAGTAGGAAGCTCCATTCTAATTAAGAGATAAAGGTTAATGTGTGTGTGTGTTCGGGTGGGGGGGGGTTGTCTGTTGGTGGTTTTTTATCAGTCCTGTTTGAAGATTCAAAGCTCTGAATTTCTGAAGAGTATAGCACCGCCTGTTACCGTAACGACAACACAAAGATGAACCACACACAGTAATAAAAAGCGTACAGAAAATAACAAGTTAAAGCATGTAGAAAAATACACACACACGCACACTATTCACTACTGCTATTAAGAGCAAGATCATGATAGTGGCTTCAAGCTCTGCTTACAGAGATCAGTATGACTGCAAAATGGAGAGGTGAAGGGGGAGGATGGAGATGGAATGAATGAAGGGAGATGAGAGATGGAGGGATGTTGGGAGAAGAGAGACATGGTGGGATCAAGAGAGAAGAGGGATATGGAGGGATGATAGGAGAAGAGGGACATGGAGGGATGAAGTGAGAAGAAGGACATGGAAGTATGAAGGAAAAATAAGGGATGAAGGGAGAAGAAGGACATGGAGGGATGAAGTGAGAAGAGGGATATGGAGGGATAAAGGAAAAATTAGGGATGAAGGGAGAAGAGGTACATGGAGGGATGATGGAAGAAGAGACTTGGATGAATGATTGGAGAAGAGGGATAGGGAGGGATGAAGGGAGAAGAGGGATATGGAGGGATGAAGGGAGAAGATGGACATGGAGGGATGAAGGGAGAAGAGGGACATGGTGGGATGAAAATCACACAGATGAAACAATATGCAGGGAAGAGTGGGAAAAACAGTGACAGTTATAGGAATCGTCTTACTCAGCCAAAGGGAACAATACCAGCTATTAGGGCATAGGGTGTCCTAACTTTTTCCTCAGTAGGAAATGGCAATTTTATAAATCTTGTTGTTTAATAAATAGTGTAATGGTTAAAATGTCATTGTTTTTGGTTCAATTGCATCAACTTCATCTATAGATATTGATGGAAAGAAGATAAAATATGTCAAAAATTCCTAAAAAAATAAAAAATATTAGTTTGAGTGTGTCCTAATTTATCCCATGACTGTACATTAAGGTGACTGAGAGTAGCAAAGCAAATGCCACTTGGTACAGTGTTGTTTGCCCATTTATTTCAAGATTTTCTTTAGTCTGAGAAATAAGTGCTGAGACACATAGTGTGTAAAAGTGGCCAACACTCTGCTGACTCAATAACTGCAGAGTTCCAAACCTGGTCTGGCCTTAACATCAGCACTAAAACTTCTAAAGCTTCATGGCAAGGGTTTTCATGGTGGAGCCGCTGTATGCAAATACAATGCCAAGTGCAAGATGGAGTGGTGTACAGAACAGCACCACTGGACTTTGGAGTAGTGGAAACGTGTTCTGTGGAGTGCCGAATCATGCTTCTCTTTCTGGCAATCTGAAGGATGAGTCTGGTTTTGGCGAATGCCAGGAGAACATTTCCTGTCTGACTGTATTGTGCCAAGTGGAGGAGGGATAATGCTATGGGGTTGTTTTTCTGGGGTTGGCCTAGGCGCCTTAGTTCCACTGAAGGGAAATGTTAATGCCTCAGCTTACCAAGACATTTTGGAAAATTCTATGCTTCCAACTTTGTGAGAACAGTTTGTGTTCCCAGTCCACAAAGCAAGGTACATAAAGGCATGGTTGGATGAGTTTGGTGTGGAAGAACTTGACTGGCCCGCACCGAGCTCTGACCTCAGACCTTATCGGACACCTTTTGGAAGAACTAGAACTTTTTTTCTTACAAACTAAACTCTTTCAACAAACAACTGCTCTTGATAATGTCAAAACCACAATGGAAACATTTTATAATTTTATTATGAACAAACGTATACATTCCTGTCAGAACATCAACCTGTCGTCTTTTGAACAGAGAGTGAAGTAAAAAGAACACAACTTTGAAGTGAAGGTGACAATGATAATGAAAACGCTGAATTTGCAGAGAAAATTATGGAGAATAAAGTTAGGTTTACAGAGGTAGAGCTAAAGACAAGATGAAGGAAAATAAAGTTTACAGAGGTAGGGCTAAATATAGCGGAGATGATAAATATGAATAAAGTTACGTTTACAGAGGTAGAGCTAAAGAGAAGATGAAGGAAAATAAAGTTTGCAGAGTTAGGGCTAAATAAAGGAGAGAAGATAAAGTAAAAAATTGTTAACAGAGCTAGGGCTAAATATAGCAGAGAAGATAAAGAAGAATAAAGTTAAGTTGACAGAGGTAAAGTTAAAAAGAAGATGAAGGAGAATACATTTACAGAGGTAGGGCTACATTTTGCAGAGAAGATAAAGAAGATTAAAGTTAAGATTACAGAGATAGGGCTAAATATGACAGAGAAGATAAACATGAATAAAGTTAGGTTTACAGAGGTAGGGCTAAATAAAGCAGAGAAAATAAAGGAAAATGAAGTTTACAGAAGAATAGGTAAAGAGAAAGTCACATTTACAAAAGTAGGGTTAAGTTCTGGAGAGAAGATAGAGGAGATTAAAGTTAAGTTTACAGAGGTAGGGCAAAATAAAGCAGAGAAGATAAAGGAAAACATAGTTGACAAAGGTAGGGCTAAATACAGCAGAGAGGGATGAGTGTGCAATTGAACTAGCTGAAGGAGTGCTTATGCATCTCTAGCTAATCCTCAAAGTCTGATTGTTTCCATGGTAATAGGTTCTGTCAACAGATGAAAGCGAATAGGGCAGACAAGATAGGTTCCCAGAACTAGAACACCGTTATTTTTAGCTGCTGAAGGCATAGTACTGACAGACCACCCTAGAACCCAATAATTTCAGCTGATGAGAGTACTAATAGACCACCCGAGAGCACATTGATCTTTGCTGAGGGCAAAGTACTGAGAGACCATCTTAGACGGATCATTAAATAGATAAATAACACTGATGACTTGGTTCATATATTTTTATGTGTAACACATACATACATATATATAACCAAGTCATCAGTGTAATGTGAGTATAGTTGTAATTGATATGCTGTTACCAAATGAGCCACATCAACTCCATGTAAACCAGACTACTATACCCATGCCAGACTCCCATGAATAAACCAAGCATTATTTATTAAGCTTTTCTATCCAATCTTCCAGGGGTCTTATTGGGAGTAGATTTGGGCTCTGGCTACATCCCAAAAATGTACCCAATTCCCTCTAAGTGCACTACTTGCTAATCTCTCTCTTAATATGTGTTACATGTAGGATGTCTTGGGGAGTGGAAAAAAGCTTTTCCCCTGTCCTGCCAAAGCCCCAGGTAAATCCAACGTGTGACCACAGGTAAACCCAGCGTGTGACCACAGGTAAATCCAATGTGTGACCACAGGTAAACCCAATGTGTGACCACAGGTAAACCCAGCGTGTGACCACAGGTAAATCCAATGTGTGACCACAGGTAAACCCAATGTGTGACCACAGGTAAACCCAATGTGTGACCACAGGTAAACCCAGCGTGTGACCACAGGTAAATCCAACGTGTGACCACAGGTAAACCCAGCGTGTGACCACAGGTAAATCCAATGTGTGACCACAAGTAAACCCAGCGTGTGACCACAGGTAAATCCAACGTGTGACCACAGGTAAATCCAATGTGTGACCACAGATAAACCCAATGTGTGACTACAGGTAAACCCAGCGTGTGACCACAGGTAAATCAAGTGTGAGTCGTAAAGCCTACTGGCCTTAATCACTCCGTAATTTCCCAACACAGACATCATCTATTCATTGAAATCTCAGCCACAAGTTCCGTGTTTTCTTCCAGAAATCCAAAGAGTTCTACATCTCCAGATTCTTTCCCTGTGCTGTGGCCATAGACAACCGTATGATCTCTCCCACAGACAAACTAGACAATGTTCATCACATCGAGTCGCCTCCATTTCAAAATGATCCATAATCTTCCTGCCTCTAGATAGATGTACATCCTGAAACAGTAAGTCTTTTATATCTCAACTTTAAAAAATATGAATAGATTTACACAAATCCTATCCCACTAGATTAGATTCAACTTTATTGTCATTGAACAGTACAAGTACAGAACAATGAAATGCAGTTAGCATCCAACCAGAAGTGCAAAAAACATCAGTGCAAAAAGTTGGGGAGAAATGTTGTGCAGGGCAGTGTGTCAGTGTACAGGTGCTCCAGTGTATGGGCCTATAAATGAAGCACAGTGTGCAAATGGCATGGTGAAGTAAGATAGCTAATATGGTCCCCACCATTAATAATTTTTAACTAGATTGTGTGTATTCTGTTCCTGTATGTATCTACCATTAGGAACAATACATCAAGAGCTATTCTGAAAATGTGTTAATGTTTTTATTAAGGCAGAGGCCATACCTCCTTAAAATTTGATATCTATATAAATAATAGCATCATCTCTATGGTCACATGATTGTATTAATGTAAGCTTGTTAAACAGCTGAGACGAGAAGGGATTAATAGAAAAAACTCAGCCTCTGGATATGTCCAAAAAAGTACCCTATTCCCTATATACTGCGCTGCTTTGGAAAGAGTAATCAAAACCAGTGCACTATAAATGGAATAAAGTTCAGCTTGGGATGCTGAGTTAGTCTAGTGTCAGCGCCTTACAGAGACGTACTGAGACCATGTTTAGTTACTACACTGCCTGTCTGTGCCGAGGTCATATCCCACTGGCAACATTACATGGTGGCAAAATGTCAAATAATTTACATTACAGAGTATACGTAAAAATTTACATTAAGCTTTAAAAGGGAACTGTCCTGAACTTCACTACTACATGACAAACTTTAAAGAACGTGCATGCTTGAAATGAGGAACAGAAGACAAAATGGAAAAGGCAAAATCCCAAACTGTGTAACACCTTTAATGTGCAAGACACAGGCGTTTTCCCTCTATTATTTAGGAATATCAGTGAATAATGATAAATAAAGGATATATAATGGTATAACTTAAGTCATCAGGTTTGTGAAGCCAGAATAACCACTGGTGTTTCTGGTAGGCAACTGAAATGTGTTGCTTCATACAAGGTGCATTTGGCCAGAGGTCATTTCCGTCCATAGGGTTATTTTTCAGTAATTAAGATAAGCAGAAGTTGAAATAAGAACACTTCAAAGAGGCTCTATGAAAACATTTCAGCTAATCTTTAACTACTGCCCAGAGCCAAGCCGCTTAGCTCCAGGTAGTTGATGCAATAGGTTTCCCAAATTCCCCCTCTCATTCACAAACTAAAGCAGCAGCAGCCACTAGCCACTTTCACCAGGAGTTATACACCAAACCTTGATCTTAACCTAGCAAATTCTTCACGGTTGCCAGTTCCCTGGTAACTTCATATGAGGCCCTTGATCAGTGTGAATAGTAAACCGTGCTCATTACAGAGAGACACGTTGTGTTATTAAAAAACAAAGGAAGATTGAGAGCTTCGCCATGTTCATGTGAGAGCTTCACCGTTAACACCGATGTGTTTCAGCACCGGTAACACTAACTGAACAGCGTTCCTGCCATGGGGGACAGACCACAGCGGGGGGAGGCCGGTGATTATCGGCGTCTGAGCTAGGTGGTGCCAACTCTGTGCCCTTGTCTCTAACACACACACACACATAATCACTCTCTCGCTTTTCCTTTCTCTTAATCTCTCAAGTTCTCTCTCTCTCTCTCTCTGCCTATGTCTCTTGTCTCCACTCACACTACAGACGGTCCTTATTTGGTCACCCTAGGCGAGCTGGGTGTCTGGATGCCCAGCTGGTACTCCTCCATTCCCCATCTCCCTCTGTCTCTGTGTATCATCCCACAGCCTGGCAGGCCCAGCAGGAGGACAGGTTTCTCCTCGACCCAGTCAAGCTCCCTCACCCAGGAAAGCAGACAGCCCTCAACCAACTAACTACGGCATTACCCTAAGCGGGCACCAGGAGAACCCTCAGTACCGGGGACTACTGTCTGTCGTGCTTCAATCCTGTTGTTGCGTGCTCACTGGGGTTTTAGGCGGGGTGTTTTTGTAAAAGCACTTTGTGACAACTGCTGATGTAAAAAGGACATTATAAATAAATTTGATTGAAATTTGATTGAAGACATGTTGTCCAGTTGTCCTGTGTTACTTTAGTACCAGGCCACTCGGCTGCTAGTCTCATACTCAGGAAAGCATACACTACTGCTTAGAGAGTATACTAATATAGGCATATATAAGCACATACTACTGCTCCATAGGCTAAAAAGAGAAGGAGAGATGGAGAGTGTGTAAGGACCGGCCAAAACTCTGCTGAATATAAGCAGTGATGAGAAAGAGCCAGGCTGATTACAGCAGGGGGTGGATATGGTTGAGAGATTCAGTGTGCTGCACTGATTTCATACAGCACCTCACGTCCACTACCACAGTAGTTCCCAACGTTTTCTGGGGACCAACAGATTACCGTCAAAAGCTCTTGAGGACCACCCTGGATGAAAAAATAGATCTTAACAGAAGTCACATGTATTATTGAATGAGATTAGATGAAATCACTGTTATTACAGAGGGACATGAAAGGCCCTTTGCTTAATGCCACTAGATTGAACACTTCACCCTTGAGCTCTTAGGCTTTCAGGGAGGTGGGCAAACATATAGAACATTTGGATTTGTGTTCGGTCTATTCTGTCAGTTTGTGTACCCTGAAAATGTGTCCCAATGTGGCTTTGAGAAGGGAGCTAGGAGACAGAGAGTGAGCGAGAGACGGACAGAGGGTTAGGGAGGAGAAAGGGACGGGCAGAGGGAGAGAGAAGGGGAGGGACCGGGAGAAGAGAGAAGGGAGTGAGGGAGGGAGAAGGAGAAGAGGGAGTGAAAGACACAGAAAGGGAGAAGGGAGGGAGAAGTTCTTTGTTCTCACTAGGGGAACCATTTGTGCTTTACGTCTGTACCTCCATTATTAAAGTGGTTTATCCACCAATGACAGCACACAATTTTGACTCCAATTTGACCTAACGTCAAACCGAAAGTTTATTACAAACAAAGAAGAGAAAAATTTTATCCAAAATATTACAAGAACATTAGAAGTGTCATGTTACAAAAATGTAGTACTTTAACCACATCTTCATCAGTATGTTTATGCCATCAACAGACTTCATCAAAATCACTATTGATATTTTATTAGAAAATGAATAATTATACAGTACACGTGAAAAATAAGATGAAGTAATATACGGTAAATGTACCATAATTACAACTCCCAAAAAAATTCTGAAACAACAACAACTTTCCTCTGACTGCTGACTCTCCTTTGATTCCAGATTGTACTACAAGGTTGTTGTGGTAACCGCTTTTCCCTGGGTCACAAAGGCAGGGGTCTTTTGAGGGGGAGTCTAGGGGGAGGTGGTGATGGGGATCAGGGGCCCCTCTTTTGAGCCACACGAGGCAGTGGGAGCAAGGGGCCCTTCTTTAGGAAAGGGGTGGGGACTGTTGAATTCCCAAAGCACTTTTATATGGAGCTCCTGTATGTGCATATATATATATATTTATATAGGCCATGAGAAAGAGGGAGGAGAGGCGAGATAGAGAGGGAGAGGGGGAGACTGAAGGGATACTGGTCGTGCGATGAATGTGTCTAAATGTTGCTCTTGTCTAAGGAAGACACGGATTTAAGTAAATATCTTTCAAATTAAAAAAAATATTGGTGCTTGTCTGTCAGAAGGGCAACATTTACTGTTTTCTGGTGGATTGTGTCCGTCAAGCTCAATCCAGCACAGATAAAGTATTGAAAATGATTTCTAATAATATTTGAAGCCAGTTCTGGTCCTGGGAGACTGATTCTTCATGCTCCAGTACTCTCACTGATGACGCCATTACTCACACACTGGAAAAGCCCTCTTACACAATGGCTAGAGAAATGCCCCGTTTGGAGTGTTAAATATTCAACTCTCTAGTTAGCCTCAGACACTCATGCTTCTCTTGGTTGGCCAGAGTTAGATGGCCCCGTAAGGAAATTCTCTATCCCCTCTACAGGTATTTTAATATTATATGTTAGGGTTTGCATCCCAATTGTCACCCAATTCCCTTTATAGTGTACTACTTTTAACACAGCCCAATTGGGACAAAACCTAGCTCCTGCAGGTGTCGTTTCTGAATGACAGAGTACCAAAGTCATTATGTTTTTAAAAGAAAGGAAGTGATGCACCAAGGTCCTTTTGCCCTTAATATAGTTGTGCTAAAGTCTCTGTGACAGCAACTATAGATTTGATTTCCAGTCATCAATAACAGCAGAGGTAATTCCATCATCATGAATAAAATACATTTCATGAATTAACCTTTGTCAGCTTGTGAAGTATTAATAAGAATCAACTTTAGATTGAGCTCATATTACTCACATTAACTTGTTGTTAATAATTATTTTTGAATACTTGCGTCTTGAGACTGATGTTTGAGATTGCTTGAGATTTATACATTAGCTAATTTTAGGGGAATTTCTTTTTTTTGTCTCTTTCGGATGACACAGATTCAACGCAAACATTAATGTAGTCTGTGAGTTGTGGCTGTCATGAAAAAGCGATTCTGTGCTTTACCCAGAAATCTAGATTCACAAGGGGTTTTCTGCAGTTGAGGGCTGCATGAAAAACTCTAAATATATTACAGACAATTTGTGATATTTCAGTGACTTTAAAATATTGCCCCTCTAACAAGGATTTTTTTCGACAGTTTTTCTCTCAAAACAATGGTGGCCCCTTCCGTACACGGACACAAGATAAAAACGGACTGCAACAAGACCATGACTGCTGGAGGAACCTTAACAGTACAATGTGGAGGACATTTCCTTAAGTAACTAGACTGGGGTTATAGGTACTCAGAAACATTATTATTTTGTTTGAGCAGCTATGTTGCCAACAGAAGTGTCATAACCTGGGGGTATAGTGATGGAAATATGGGATGAAGTCAAATAAAAAGTTCTAAATCCTTCAAAGTCAGAAACAACAACAAAGACCTGCATGCTTTAATTGTATAACAGATGCAGGCTTTCCTCTAAGCCTGCACCCCAAATGCAGCCCTATTTTCATTACACTGGACAATGGGCCCCGGTAGGACTTTACAGGGAGTATAATGTCATTTGGGATGCACCCTAGATTTCCCAAAAGAAGGCCCTCCAGCCCACACATAAAGGTCACTGGAAATTAAATTCTGAGAGTCTCAAATCGCTCATTACCAGCCAGTTATGCATGACCACACATAGCGCCACATTGACGGCCCCTTCCCTACACGGACACAAGATGAAAACAGATTGAAAAAAGACCACGTCTGCTGGAGGAACCTCAACAGTACAATGTGAAGGACATTTCCTTAACAACTCCCCAGCTGACCAAAAACCTGTTTACAAACACGTCAAGTATCTAATATTCTTTTAAAAGAGCTTTTTATCATTTAAGTAAAAATACATCTGATTCTAATGATACTCTTAAACAACAATGGCTATAAACAGACACTGTTTTGTGCTCCAAAGCAGAATATATGTTGCTTTCCTTTGGGACCACACTCTTGTTAAACAATTCTTTCAGGTAATGTTTAAAACATTTGTTACAGTGGACAGGAGCCTAATGTAGCAAGTAGCCTGTTAAAGGATGTTTTCTGAAACAGTTGGAAAAAAGCATCTCATTGTCACTAAAACATGTAAGACAGAGGACAGTAGACAGACAGAGGAACACAGACCAAGGACAGACCGAGGACAGACCGAGGACAGACAGAGGACAGAGGATCCAGGACAGACAGAGGACAGAGGATCCAGGACAGACAGAGGACAGAGGATCCAGGACAGACAGAGGATCCAGGACAGACAGAGGACATAGGATCCAGGACAGACAGAGGACAGAGGATCCAGGACAGACAGAGGACAGAGGATCCAGGACAGACAGAGGACAGAGGATCCAGGACAGACAGAGGACAGAGGATCCAGGACAGACAGAGGACAGAGGATCCAGGACAGACAGAGGACAGAAGGAAGCAGCACCTGGGACAAGAAGTGAACAACCATTGGGAGTAAAGTCATTTCCAAAGAACCTATTTAACGTGAAACAAGAGAGCCTTCAGAAAGGGTTAAACAAGATTCCCACGGAATCCGCCAGCCATTCCCCAGCTAGCGTATGCTGTCACCGCGTGGGTGTAAGAGTTGCCAAAGATGGAGGTCGCTTCTGCTGCCGCGTTGGCTGTAAACAATAACAGACGGCAGCTTCCAATAGGGCGTGACATCAGAGGGAGGGGAAACAAAGGCAACAGAATGACGACGCAGGAACGATGAAGGGAACGAGTGACAAAGGGAGAGGGCAGCGCTTGTCTTGACCTCCTGAAGGATGCCCGTTCACTCCCTTGTAAAGCAGAACAATGGCAGGTTGTTTGCTAAGGAGGGGAGAGCTGCTTGGTAAGGAAGACAGTTTAAAAGCTCCAGACCCACAAAATACTACAGAGGACATCCCAAATCTCACACTTCATAAGTCCCCATAGCGCTCAGGTCAAAAGTAGTGCATTAAATATACTAAAGAAGAGGGTGCTGTCTCCTTCTCAGGGCTCAGAGCCAAACCAGCAGCCTGTACAGCTCTCATTTAGGGTTAGGGTTATGTCGCTCATTTAGTACAGGTGTTTCATTTAGTACGTGTCTCATTTAGTACATGTGTCTCATTTAGTACATGTCTTTTCAGCAGGCTTACACAGTGTTTGCTGCTGTCTGTCCGACTAGAAATCCCCTGAGGTGTGAGGGCAAATGTACAGTAAGATAACCTTCGTAGGATCTGAAAAAATAGTCCCCTATTACCCTATAAGGTGCACTACAGTAATTAACATTTGTAAAGCCAGCTGTAGTTACTAAGGAGCCGCTTAATTATCTTTGTTTAGGAATAAAGGGAACTTCTAGTAGAAGCACAAAAACCTGCTCAAGATACACTTGTTAGTATTTATAATGTGAATAATGAAGTGGCAGTCCCTTTTATTTCATGGCCAGACATCCCTTGCATTCATTTCTCTGCCTATGGATACTGTGTTGCCCTGCACTACCTATTTTAGATAACGCTGAGCAATATGGCCTAGAAAGTAGACCATGATGTATTTGTTTGATACGATATATATGATTAAAGATGAAAAAGGATAGTAAATTATGAGGAAATTCAATAAAGCCGCAAACACAAAGAGAGCGCGGACCAAATCCTTGAAATTCAGTGGTATACAGTTACTTTATTGAGGCATTCTGCACCACTGCGGCAAAGTTGCCGGAGTAGATTGCTTTGTGTTTACTTTTGCATTTAATGTTTTGACATTTTGTCACAATCTACCATATAGGATAAAAACAGGAAGTTGTCAAACCACAGAAGGAGATTAAAACTGTAGCTTTGCAGCAAAAGGTGCTGGGATATAGCAACATGCCTAAATACATGCTTATACTGTATGTGAGTTATACATATTGGCTGAAACATGATCATTTACTAACATAATGCAGTTTATTTAAGTGTGTGCAAGTTGCGTTTAGAAAGCGCAGAAGTTAAAGAACAGTTCTTTGGCTGAAATATTTATTTTATTGTTTTATCGCCCAGAAATAATTCGAGAGGAGTTACAACTCTGGGGTGTTTGAATCCCAGATTACCCCTTCAGGCAGATGTGTGCTGTAACTGTCATACTGTTGGGGGGAATGGGGGGAAGACCCTCCGGTAGTTGTACATTGTCCATTGAGCCAATTGGATAGAAAGGGGGAGGAGGAGCCTTTTTATAGATTCCACAGTTAAGTCATGTCATGTTCACTCTGGGAACACAATGACGGAGCTTAGGCATCTCTTTGTGTTATTCTGTGTTTATGAGGTCAGCCATCTCTGTTAGTTGTATGGACTCAGGCCTCTGCGTATTATAGACTAGGTCTATGGGGTCGGCCATATTGACATTAGTTCTGCGGGCTCAGGCGTCTACTTGATCTGGTCAAATGGAGTGCCCTTTAGAGGAAGATGGGGTACCTTTTCCTGGGGACCAAAAGCCATGTCACAATTTAGTTTTGAACAAGCTCATCTGAATCAAGAAGTTAAGGGCTTAATAGGTAGCTGCCAAGTTGATTCAGGTAAGCTAGCTCTGGAATACATACAACAAATGGAATGGCTTGAGGTTTGAGAGTAACTGGACAACGTTGATAGCTAAATATGACTGACTCCGTGTTCCTTTGTGCTACAGGCTGGAGGAACACGCTGGTATGGAGATGTCTGTCAGCACCACATTCTTGGAGTGCTGGTGCCATGATGCAGAGAGGTGAGGGGGAGTTCAGGGGGAGTCTTTCTCTCTGATTTTCTCCCCCATCTTTCCCTATTACTCAAAACATGTCTCTCCCCTAAAGTTCCTGTTTCTTTCAATCTGCCTTCCTGTCTCCCTTTTCCCTCTCCTCTGTCACTCTTCTGCATTTTTTCCTTCCTCTCTTCCTGCTCTCCCTCCTCTCCCTTCCTCCGCTCCCGCTCCTGCTCATCGAACGACAACAGAGCACACCCATACGGTGGAAAAAGGAGTCAGTGTCAACCCACTAATTATCCCTCGCCATGACTCTGCTGGCGGGCGGCAGAAGAAACTCTCCTGCAGCTAGCTACAGTGCATTCGGAAAGTATTCACAGCTTTTAACTTTTTTCCACATAATTGTATGTTACAGCCTTATTCCAATATCCTATAATGACAAAGTATTTTTTTTTTGTTTGTTTCATATT
The DNA here is from genome assembly GCA_016801125.1 of Novumbra hubbsi. Taxonomy (NCBI): domain Eukaryota; kingdom Metazoa; phylum Chordata; class Actinopteri; order Esociformes; family Umbridae; genus Novumbra; species Novumbra hubbsi. The sequence goes on from JACXGK010001642.1 coordinate 38,050, forward strand.
TTTTATAGATCTGCAAAAATTAAGAACAAACATATAAACATTTACATAAGTATTCATAGTCTCTGCTCAATACTTTGTTGAAGCACCTTTGGCAGCAATTATAGCCTCAAGTCTTTTTGAGTATGATGCTTCAAACATGGCGCACCTATTTTTGGGCAGTTTCTCCTGATCTTCTTTTGCATGAAGCTCCATCAGGTTGGATGGGATAGCATCCGTGCACAGTCATTTTCAGATCTCTCTTGACTGTGTGCTTAAGGTCGTTGTCCTGTTGGAAGATAAACCTCCACCGCAGTTTGAGGTCCATAGCGGTCCAGAGGAGGTTTCCATGAAGGATGTCTCTGTACATTTCGGCATTCTTCTTTCCTTCAATCCTGACCAGTCTCCCAGTTTCTGCCACTGAAAAACATCTCCACAGCATGATGCTGCCACCACCACACTTCACTGTAGGTATGGTATTGGCCAGGTGATGAGTGGTGCCTGGTTAACTCCAAACATGACATGTTGCTTGGCATTCAGGTCAAAGAGTTCAATCTTTGTTTCATCAGACCAGATCATTTTTTCTATCATGGTCTGAGAGTCCTTCAAGGGCCTTTTGGAAAACTCCAGGTGGGCTGTCATGTGCCATCTGGCCACTCCACCATACATGCCTGATTGGTAGAGTGCTGCAGGGATGTTCCGGAAAGTTCTCCTCTCCTCACAGAGCAACGCTGGAGCTCTGTGAGAGTGACCATCAGGTTCTTGGTCACCTACCTGACTAAGGGCCTTCTCCCCCGATCGCTCAGATTGGCCGGGCGGCCAACTCTAGGAAGAGTCCTGGTGTTTCCAAACTTCTTCCATTCATGGATGATGGAGGCCACTGTGCTACTTACAAAGCATGTAGAGGTCTGTTATCATAGGTACACTTCAACTGTAAGAAACTGAATCAAAAACAAAAATCCAGAAAATCACAAGTAATTAATTTGCATTTTATCGGCAGTGTATCATTTGCTAAATTGGCAGTGTATCAAATACTTGTTCTCCCCCCTGTATGTACATGTATTATTTTTGTTATTTATTTTTAATAGATTTGCAAAAAAATCTAAAAACCTTTTTTCACATTATCATTGTGGTGTATAGTGTGTCGAATTTTTAGAAAAAAAACTATTAAATACATTTTGGAATACGGCTGTAACATAACAACATGTGGAAAAAGTGCTGTGAATACTTTCCGGATGCACTGTACATAGTACAGTATTAAAAGTTATCGTATGTGGATTTGTGTTGATTAATAACTTCTGTAATAATTTTACTTAAGGTTGTGAAATGGATCAAAATTGACAATTCATCTACAATTGTAAACAAGTACATGCATAACATTCAAATTCCCGATCATCTAACAGCTAGTTATAGAAAGAACTCAAAGATGACTAAATATACCAAAGAGCTGGCATTGGACTTTTGATTATAGTTAATGGTGCCTTGATTACTGAAATTTTACTAACATAACACGTTCACTATGTTTCAACAATGACATTTATTAAAATACTATTACTTCATTCACATTGTCAATAATAAAAAATAATATTTTAATTTAAAACATTACATGATGATGGATAATAGTTTTTCACTACTGCTAACACATATTTTCTGTGTCAGAAGTTGCAAATAGATGGTTGATTCCATGGAATCCAACTTTTCACAGAAAGATAATGTTTTTATAAAATTGAAACAATAAGTACTAGACTAGTACTACTTACTTATCCAACAACTTGAGTGCTTGTTGGCTATTTGTGTTTGTTATGGAATACATGCCTTGTCAACTGTGTGTGTTGAGGGTTAGAAGTTTTAATGGTTTTGGTGTGGTATAGTAAATGGCAGTGTTTCCCACATGGTGATAACTGTGTTCTACAAAGATAACTTTTTTGGATCTCCACTGTCGACCACATCCATATTGTTGATTCCATTTTAACGGTCATGTGGAATACCTTTTACTAATCCATACTGCAGGGAGAACATTTTCAGCAACAGGGCAAGAACCAAACTGCTGTCAGTAACTGTAAACCATCCGGGAATAGGCTCCAATCATTGAAAAACAACCTTCTGAATTTATAAAAAAAATTGACTTTCATAGGACACTGTACAACAAAAGAGAAGGACAAAACAATTTAAGCAACGAAGCTGACTGAGAAAAAGTGCTGATTTAGTCAAAGGATTGGAGTCGGCGTGTAATGAAAGACCTTACTCCAACTTTGAAAAAGAGTAACAAAAAAATACAAATAAGGTGTAAAATAGCAATTCTGTGCTAATAGGGTCTGAGCTTCAACAGATTACTGAGGGCCATTCAAGGCAAAGGGAATGGCATTATCCTAAATTGCCTTGCTTAATTGTCTCTCTTAGTTTTTTTGTTGTTGCTTTTTCTCTAATCTGTCTCTGCACTGTCCCTTCCTCTGTCCCGACACATGGACTGGAGGGGTGACTTAGGGGTGATACACAAGGGGTGATGCACGTGGACTGGAGGGGTGACTTAGGGGTGATACACAAGGGGTGATACACGTGCACTGGAGGGGTGATACACAAAGGGTGATACACGTGGACAAGGGGTGGAGGGGTGACTTGAGATACACAAAATAGATGCATTGCTAAACTCCTATATACTCTGTATTTTTTGGCACAATCAAAGAGGCTAGATTTGTGATCCGTTTAATTTAGAACAAACCAACCAGTGGAAGACAACCACCACTGTAAAATGTATTTATTGATCTTATTTTCATTTTACTTTAACTACTTGCACATTGTTAACCTACTGTACAAGGCTACTGAAACATTTAACATTCTTGTGACATTTGAAACGCTGGTATACTTTTGAATAATAAGAATTAATTATTTCTTAAAGAAATGACTTATCGTGTTTACCATGCCAATAGAGCACTTTAAATTGAATGTAATAACAAAGGAGACAGAGAGAGAAAGTAAGAGACATACAGAGAGAAAGAGAGAGGCAGAGTGTGTAAGGGAGGTTAGAGACAAAAGGAAAAAAAGAAAGCAAGAAAAAGAGAAGCATTTATCCTAAGACACATACCTCAACATAGTGATTGGTTAACCATGGCTCTGGGCCATGTTTGACTATTTTACTTAAAACAATATAGAATAGCCCTAAGAGGAAATACATTACATATGAACCAGCATTGACACCAAGAGAGTGGGAATGTGTTGGTGTTCTGCTTATAGAAAATAGATGGGAGGCCCTAATTGTACTAGATACTATTTAGAGTATATATTATTTGTGAAAACAACTGCAGTAATACGCAACAATACTAGCATACCATGCTCCTTAATATTATGAAATCTGAAGTATTAAGCAACAACTACTAGCATACCATACTACTTGATAAACTGCATGTAACAAGCAATACATTTGACACCCCTATGAGTTTATCTCTGAAACAATATTCTCTTTTTCAGTAGTGTGCCGCAAATTTTGCATTATCAAACAACAAAGAAAATATGACATTCTGGTAAATAATGCGAGCTACATTTTTTACATTTTCAGTTACCCAAAGTGACGACTATTTGGAATATTAAATATTCTGGCATGGCAAGCATTCTAAAAAGCAACTCCAATTTATAGCACACTATTTTCGATCAGGGTGTCCAGAACAATCCACATGATTGGGCTGTGAGAGCATGGCTGTAGATGCTCTCTGGATGTGGATATAATGTCATGTCTGTTCACACAGTCAGTCAGCAGTCAGCCGAGAGGCAATGCAACCAACCGGCCTTTGAAAGATAGCGGGGTTAGCTGGACTGATTTACACAGAGATGTCTACATTTAGAGAGAGACGGGAAGGGGGTTCACTCTCCCTATAATTTATTATTGAACCTTTATTTCAACAAGGGACACAGACTGAGAACAAGGGCTCTTTTACAGCTGGGCCCTGCCTGCACATGTTAACACACAGTTTGGTGCAATTATGAAAACACAAAAACTGAAGAAAAAAACACTCAGCGTACAGACAAAACAAGACACAGATAATTAACAAGTTCATCCTGTCACTAGAGGATGTGTTTAGAAAAAGGTAATGTAGATGCGTTTGAGGTTTTCGTTTGTGGTTACATACCTCGTAAAAATATCTAAACATAAACATACCAATATATTTTGGGGACTTTTCCCTTTCCTAATAATTTCCTTCCCTACCACAGACAAACGCACTAGGTCTGACAATGGACACTACAGGACAACATCATTGTGTATCTGAGTTTTCTAGAGACTACAGGAAAACATCTGTGTGTATCTGAGTTTTCTAGAGACTACAGGAAAACATCTGTGTGTATCTGAGTTTTCTAGAGACTACAGGACAACATCTGTGTTTCTGAGGTTTCTAGAGACTACAGGACAACATTTGTGTGTACCTGGGGTTTCTAGAGACTGCAGGATCATAAGAAATGAAATATGTAACAGTAGATAAACGTTTAGCAGCAAGAAGATGTTGCATGTTCTCCCTTCTCCTCTTGACAACTACTAAAATCGACAGCCGAATTTATAGCTTAAAACATGAAACAAGAGCTGTGTATACATGACTGGCTTACTAAAAACCAGATACCCCCCGTGGGTTCAAAGAAGTACACTATGAGAGGAAACAGGGAGTCATTTGGGACTTCTTTAAGTCAAGGCCTGTGTTAGTGTGTTGCAGTCAATCTCCATGACTCGTGTAGGATTCTCCAGGACGTGCCTCCACAAGCCTGTTTTGAGAGCAGAGCTGCACTTCAACACATGAAATCCATAGCTGCAGGACACAAGCACACACACACACACACACGCACACAAACGCACACACGCGCACACACGCACGCGCGCAGAACCCACACACACACCAGGCAACGCGTGCAGTCTTCACCTTTCGTCTCTCCCAGTGTCTCTCCTCCTCTTCATTTCATTTCCCTCACAGATCAATCACCACATCCTGCCTACCAGCCTCCGCTGAGGGAGCAGGGGGAGCAGGGGAGGAGGGACAGGAGGAGGGAGACAGTAAATCGCCGGAGATGATGGTCGCACCTTCTCCTCCTCCCCACTAACCCTTGGGGAGCTGGCGGGCCGTGTGATTTGTGCCGCCACAAGCTGGCATAGAATAAAGAACTACAGTACAGATGGCAACCTAATCACTATGTAGTGCACTACAGTTGTGCAGGGACCCCCTGAGGCCGGGTTGTAATGTGGGACGGAAGCTGGGGGTTGCTTCAACAGCCTGAAAAGATGGGTAGCGTTTCACTGTCTTGGCCTCCAGTCCATCATTGGAGGACACGGCGGGGTGGACAGAATCACAGCACACACACCGCAATCTGTGGTCTGTTCACATCCAAGGCACGCTGTGGACGCCGTATCCTTGCTGAGCTTAACATCGGAGGTAGCCAGAAGTGCATAGCTAACCTCAGAGGAAGTGTGCGTGTGTTTCTCCCCCCCGAGAGCGAGATTGAGACAAAGTGAAAGTGTTGGGGAGAAACAGAAAGAACCGGTAGCGGACGAGCAGCGAGCTCCATCGTCAAGCTCCAGCAGCAGCAGTTGCTAACTCCCCCCGGCAGCCTCGGAAGCGGTCTGTCTAGCCCAACCACAGCGTGTGTGAGTGGGAACCGTGTGCTGCCGGAGAACAACTCATCGCCACCGCGGGGAGCCAGGGGCCGAAACACATTATCCTGGCTGATTTACTGGGCCGAAGCCCTGCCGCTGTCAATACACAAATGTCAGAGTGCACCAAGCACAGGGAATCCGCGAGACACCGATTACCGCGAGTTTCAGTCGGGAGCCATGAAAGGGGCTGTACGTCTTTGGCCCTTCACAGACGCTCTGAGAAACAGCCGGAGAGGACGACACAGCATCCCAAATCGTCTCCTATTCCCGGTGTAGCGCGCCCTTGAGGCCAGCACTGCGCCGTGCGGAAAACGGGAGGCCATTTGGAAGTCCCTGCCTTTCGCTTTCGAGTCTCTCTGCATGCCGTTTTGATCCAAGGACAAAGGAATGCACAGTCCTCCCAGTTTAATGTTGCTGTCTAAACACACAGCGTTCTGCCCGAGTGGCGCCCTAAGGCTGGATGACGACCCACGTCATCATCCCCAGAGCAAAGCAAGCCTGGGCTGGACCGGACCTTAATTTGGCTTCCCCACATTTCAACCTCTCCACATTGGCTCCTGTCTCTGTCCTGTCTCTATGTGCTCACACACACACACACACACACAGACCCCTGAGACACACACCATAAACAACTGAGGGGGATGCCCTCTGTAATGGGGGCACTGTCTTGGTACAACCGGAGGACGTTGCCAGCTCTCAGGACGTGTCTCTTTCCATTGCGGGGTCAGAACATCATGATCCTGTCCCAAAAGGAGCGATGCGATACTATAACGAGGGTACTATCAAGGGAATAGTGTCCCATCAGCCCTGTGTCACCAGGTTACAACACAACAAGCCTTTCTCCTGTTGCTAGATCCATATCACCAAATGTCTCACCATGTCTCCTGGTCCCTCCAGTCTTTATGGGCACAGAGGGGAGGGGAGGAGGGCCAGAGGAGGGAGTAGGTGAGGGGGAAGGTTGAAGGAGGAAAACGGTGCAAGAAAGTGAAGCCTTTCATCTCAACTCTCCACAGCCCGGAAAAGAAGATCCGGTAGTTGGAGGGGTTTTGACTGGAAAAATAAAGAGAAAGAGCGAGAGAATAGAGAACAGGACAGAACGTGAGAAAAACGCAGAAAACTGGCAGCCCGTGACCAAAGAAACGCATCAACTGTTATCACTGCAAAGCGGTTTAGGGACAGTCAGCTCTGAAAGACACACAGCACTCTGCACTGGCAGTGTGCAACCATCCCTCCCTCTTGTGTAGTGTGGTGTGTGATGTTCTAATGGTGGAGTCGATCTGGGGTTTAGAAAATCAGCAAAGGAAGGGAACACAGTTGCACTAATGTTCTAAATGTACGACAAGTGTGTTATGTGAATAAGAACAAAACACACCCAGATAACAAATCTGTATATTTAAGTTTTATTTCACTGTGAGCTACGCCACCAACACATACTGTATATTTAAGTTGTATTTCACTGTGAGCTACGCCACCAACACATACTGTATATTTAAGTTGTATTTCACTGTGAGCTACGCCACCAACACAAACTGTATATTTAAGTTGTATTTCACTGTGAGCTACGCCACCAACGCAGACTGTATATTTAAGTTGTATTTCACTGTGAGCTATGCCACCAACGCAGACTGTATATTTAAGTTGTAATTCACTGTGAGCTACGCCACCAACACAAACTGTATATTTAAGTTGTATTTCACTGTGAGCTACACCACCAACACATACTGTATATTTAAGTTGTATTTCACTGTGAGCTACACCACCAATCTGAAACCCTCTTCTCTTCCCCTCGCTTGTTGCATTCTTGCAAATAGCAACTCATAGATGACCTCTTTCACGCATGAATAAGGACTGATTGCTGATTGAACAATTGTGCAAAGACATTTTGTATACGTGCAGAAGAGAATCACATTGATGGAAGTAGTTTGTATCAGCTACGATCAGATTTAGTTTGATTTACTCAAGTTTTGTGTTTTTTTTGTAGAGTTTATAGTTGGGCCAAAATTGTTTTGCAGTAATATTGTTTGTGCCAAAGAAATTACAAAGAACTAACTGTTTTGCAAAACGGCATTTACAGTAATCGAGAAAAATGTTAAATAAAAAAGAACCTAATTGAACAAACAGTGTTGATACTAATTTCATTTTTTGAACACTACCAGTCAACATTTTTAGAACCCCTACATTTTTCCAGTTTTTATGATTCTTTTTATGAAATTCAGACAATTTAATGTCTTAATGCACTCTGAAATTAAAGCACAGAGCAAGTAAATAATTGGAGACAAAAAATTTATAATGGAATTGTTTTGTTTAACAAAATGTTATTTACATTTTTGACTAATCAAAGTAGCCACCTTTTGCAGATATAACAGCTGAACAAAGTCATTGCATACCACAATAGAAAAGCAGAAATGTTCAGAAAGTTCTTCCCAATCCTGTTTGCAGTCATTCCCACAAATGTGTTTCACTTGGAGGTTGCTTTTCTTTACACCCATTTGTTCAGTTTATTCCTAATCTTCTCTTCATAGTTGAAACTGAGACTTGCTCCACTTGGACCACTGTTAAGCTGTGGTCTGTGAGCCACCTTTCATGCAAGCTATTGGCTCAGAAACGTGTCTTCTGATTCTGTTGTGGCTTTGGGTCTGCCAGATTTCTTCCTGTCAGAGTTTCCTCTTGTTTCCAACATCAGTTTGTTGCTTTTTTTGTTATTTCTCAAAAGAAAATGTCTACATTTCTAAGGATTATAATTGCCTCGTCTGTCTACCTTTGTTAATTGCCTGTCAGTTTTCTTTATTAATTGCCTTTTTATTGCCGTTTTGATAGCAATATTTCCTGCTGTGTAATACCGACCAAATATTGCTTATGAGGGTGTATAAAACAGTCAGTTCCAACACTGCTTTTAGGGACACCTGTAGGAATTGTTATCGTCAGCGGTAGGAATTATGAACTGTATGTCTATGTATATCTGTTAAGGTGAAGCTTAACCTGTGCATTAAACAGTGAAAGATGGGGAGATGAAAGGAGAGAGAATGACATTTCTGCATGGCAATAAAGGCAGGGGGATCTTTACATCACTGTATCGTGTGTTGAATAGATCAACATGCTCTGGAGCAGAGCAGCTGTTTCTGTGACATTCCCTCTGTAATCAACACACAGGCACCCCCCCCCCCATCCACACACACACTGTAATCAATCTCCAGATGTTTAGTCTGATTTCAGACCACGGGATCACTAACCACATCGTTTCAGAGACACAGTAGCAGTACAGGTGGGATGTATGGAGATACCGACATCCTTACTTCGGAAAAAAAGGATCCCAGAACCTCTTAAAACACGTTTTACCTTGTCATTACGTTTATGGTGCAGCGGTGATGCTTATAGCAGTGTTATGATCTCTCGCACCCACACACGCACACACACACGCACACACACATTGCCCAATCATAGCCATCAGTCATCCAACCGACAAGGTACTATTATATCCCCAGTCCCACACCTGAACGCCAGTTGACGTGTGACTGCTTCCTCCCTTCCTCTGCATCACTGCCCCCTCAGACACTCAGAACCAGGGACAATCCCAAACACTGGGCTGAGTTGGATTACAGTGGAAGAATTTATTTGTCAGTGTCACTTCATCGATATTGGACTACCAGACCCCATACAGAATCAAGAACAGGGTCCCAAATTGCAGTATTTTCCTTCTAGTGAAGTACTTGCTAGAAGGTGAATAATATGTATGGAACAGGGTGACATTGAGAACATTGTCCGAGACATCGTAGGAATGTACTTCACGTCGTCATTATATCTAACTAACTGTAACAGTTATCAGGGCTTGATGGGTGTAGTACCGGTTGCTAATGGCATGTGCTAGTCACAGAAGCGACTGGTACTGGGTGTGAAAATACATTTTCCAGTGGCGTACAATATCCGCTTACAAACACCACACAAAACCCAAAACCCACCGTTACACATTTAGCCAACGTGCTGCTCCACCATGTCCTCACAGTTCACCTTTAAGACTTGTGGAAATGTGACATGACAGAGAGAGAGAGCGTTTTGAACAGGGGGAGAGGACGTCTGCCCTGGAGACACTGAGAGAGAAAGAGAGAGAGGGGAAAGGTCAGGAGAGGGAGAACGGGGGGCGGGGGGGTGAGGGCGGTGACGGTGAGACAGGGATGAAAGAAAGAAAGAAGCGTAAATCGTTGGAATGAAACCCAAATGTCAGGCCAGCCTGCGTGTCTCGGTACCCGTCAGCCCAACGGAGTTTCACAAACACTCTCCTGTGTGGGAATGGGAGGGGCTGCTGCCAGGGCCTGTGTTTGTGTGCTCAGGTAAGCCCACCTGAATGACCCAGCAGGCCAGGGAGTGGGGGAGCTTCAAAATACAACAATTACCTGGCTTAAATGTGACAGGTGCTCTGACCTCTCCCCTGCTCCCCACGACACCCCAATCTGTCTGGTTCAGTTCTGACACTTCCCAAGGCAACAGAAGTGGTTTGCTATTGCTGGGCATATTTTCTTTTTGTTCGCGTGTGTGTTTCTGAACTAGCTGTGTAACAGGGACCAACGTGTCCATTTTGTTACATCCCCAAGCATCTGGGAATGTGATCTCTGCTAAATGCTAAAGGCAGAACTCTTCCGCCGCGTAACAATGATCTTCATTCTGTAATACTAAAGGAAATTCATATAATGAATAGCAATTATGCTGTGAATCCAGCCCAAAACTGAGGTAAAGGATGTGTTCATCAACCTCTGAGGTTCGGTCTTCTCAATCGGGCAATGACCACTAATAAATGAGCCACCCTCTAAGTTCCACAATCACACAGGTTTGTTGTCTTTTCCAGTAGGGGCTAGAAACCCTTTCCACAAACCCCTTAACCTAAACTGAATCTTAACAAAACCCTAAACTGTTCCTCATAAACCTACCCTTTATGGCTACATTATACCTAGTCCTAATGCTTAACCTTAATCTATAATGCCTAAACCTAAAACGAACCCCAATTCTCATGAATTGCAGGTTGGGCAGTGTTCACCACCTTTCAGACCGACATCAATCAGCAGGGACCACATTTGGGAGTGACCAGGAACAGAATACCTGGGCATCCATCTGTCAGGTAAAGCCAGGACATTCCACATCACAAAACATTCTACATGACCAATTCCGGTCATCTCTGCTTTGTATTCAACATTCATTCATTTTGAAATATTTAGTGTATGTTTTGTTATATTAATCCATTACTTATCAGGGCTGGATTAGCCACTGCAGAAGGAGGACGTTTCAGTTAGCTGCAGGACAGTCAATTGAAAACATGTTGGTTTGGAGCAAGAAGGTCCCAGGAACACTGATAGAGGTAGAAAGGAAGGCCAGGGAAGTGCTAAGCCTAGCCCAAACCATTCTGGTGACCACACAAATATCCTGGTGATCACACACACACAAATATTCTGGTGACCACACACACACACACATATTCTGGTGACCACACAGATAAGCAGCAGGAAAAGAGGGAGAGGGGAAAGAGAGAGAGTCAAAGGTAGGGAAAGAGGGGAAGAGAGAGAGTCATAGGGAGGTAAATAGGGCAAAGAGAAAGTCATAAGGAGGGAAAGAGGGGAAGAGAGAGTAATAGGGAGGGAAAGAGGGGAAAGAGAGAGTCATAGGGAGGGAAAGAGGGGAAGAGAGAGAGTCATAGGGAGGGAAAGAGGGGAAAGAGAAAGTCATAGGGAGGGATAGAGGGGAAAGAGAGAGTCATTGGGAGGGAAAGAGGGGAAGAGAGAGAAAGCAATAGGGAGAGAGAGAGGTGAAAGAGACATTTGAAGGGAGAGGGAGATAGAGAGAGGGAGATGGAGAGAGGGAGATGGGGGAGAGTATATGAAGCAGATCCATGACAAATAAGCCAATTGAGTGAATAATAAGGGTATTGACTGAACAGAACTATGCAGTGACAGGACTCTGAATGGGCTTCCCCAACATCCCATAGTTGGATAAAACAGCTCCATTCAGTGATAGAATTCGTCCTAAATGGCACCCTCTTCTCTGTATAGGCGGCAGGTAGCCTTGAGCTGTTAGAGAATCTAACTAGATGAAATCACAGAGCCAGCGAGTTCAGCTATTCTGTACTTATGCTAATTCAATAGCTCGTGTAAGTCCCTCTGGATAAGAGAGGTGCAAAAGAGGCCCTTGTCTTACATTTTGTATTCCGCCGGTCCGTCATAACCCGTGGAAGAGCAGGAGAAAGGACACACTGTCAGCCACTGCGCTTAAACTAATCCCTAAACTCAACCATGAATAAGCCTCACACACTCTCATCTCTGTGCAGGCAAAACGTGAGAGTGTTTTCCTACTAATTCAAGTGGCCCATCCCATACATGGAGGAAATGAATTGGGCTTTAATGTTGGGGCGTTAGAGGTCTGGTTGTAGCAGGATGGTGCTACAACCAGAGCTCATCTTTGTCTTCTCCAGCTAGAGGACAGTTAGACAGACAAAACACAGAACACGAGAATAAGAATGGTTTAAATCCAATTCTGTCTACTCCCAGCTGATCCCTTGGATGTTCCTGCCCAGCAGCTCATCAAAACAGGTCAAAACTACACTACATGACCTACAGCGTGTACCCTGGGGACAGCAACTAGGCTGGATATCAAATACTACCCTATTACCCAGCATGTAAACAAATGTTGAATTGGGCTTTGACGCTACAAGAATGCTCCAATTTAGGACTGTACGTTAGTGCTGGCAGAGCAATATAGATTACCATGAACAAACTGACTGAATACCGATATGCTAAAAAGTGAATAAACAATCTATACAACAATTATAAAAAAACATAGAAACAGTAACTTTGTGACATTAATGTGCATCGCTAATGTTCATATTATCTGGAAATATTATCTGGAAAAACGTCACTATTGCCCTTTTAACAACTACCTTCAAAAGTATGGTGCCTGTAGGAGTCACTCCTCCCTGTGAATATTTATTGGGTTTGGTCTATCAAACAATCTGGCCCTCATATCATCATGGCAACCTAATCATACCCAGATTCCAACCGGCTCATTCACCCCCTCTCCTCCCACCAAACCAAAACATAAATGTGTGAGGTACTATACAAATAAAATGCAAGCCAATCAGAATGTTTGGTAGTCACTCAAGATAAGAGCAGCTAAACTGCTATAATCCAAATATAAATAGTCATTTTATAGTAACCGACACAATGTGAAATAAGTGGTCAGGTTTAAGTGTTGATAATCGTTGGTTTATCGCGCATTTATATTTCCAGCCTGCATGCAAAGAAACAGCCCAGTGCAAAAGATGTTTATGTTAAACGTGATAGAATCATGTCCTGACAAGCGGCTTGAGCAACTATAGATTCCTTCTTCCCCTAAAAAAATGTTGTCCCAGAAAGACTGGTGTGTTGACACATTTCAAACAGATGTCCATCAGAAACCTCACTCTGAAGAAGAAGTGTAATGAATAGACTTTTTGAACATTATACTACTGCTGTTTGGACATCATTATTCCCTATGGTCCAACTCACACCAGAACTCATCCAATACATCTCAGATCACTAGCCTTCACTGAACAGATGGAAAATACAAAAAAAATCCTCTTGACTATATAAAGTTAGAGTTAAAGGGGTGTTACTAGATGTAAACTACATGTAGACCCGGTCAGTAGGAAATGAAAAGAATGACTTACCATGGTCCTCAATGGAGAAGTAGAAGAGGTCACTTGTGGCATTGTCACCATCTCTTAGCACGTAACAAATCTTCAAGTCATCAATTTCAGCTAAGAAAAGGTTTAAAATAATGTTTATTAACTTCTCCACTTTGTAGTTAAGCAGTTCATTATTAGAAGTAGTGAATTAGCGTCATTTGTTGTGTGGATTAGTTCACTAGACAGATATCTAATCCATGTGGTCGGATATAAAAACACAGTTTTAGACAAAGAGAGAGAGAGATTGGCGCCCAGAGATTGATATTGGTGATGAGATTTATACGCCCAGAGATTGATATTGGTGATGAGCTTTATACGCCCAGAAATTGATATTGGTGATGAGCCTTATACGCCCAGAGAATGATATTGGTGATGAGTTAGGAATGTTATTCAGTCTGTTTACCAGAGAGGCAGCTGCCTCTAGCTCCACCCAGTTAGGGATGTTATTCAGTCTGTTTACCAGAGAGGCAGCTGCCTCTAGCTCCACCCTGTTAGGGATGTTATTCAGTCTGTTTACCAGAGAGGAAGCTGCCTCTAGCTCCACCCAGTTAGGGAGGTTATTCAGTCTGTTTACCAGAGATGAAGCTGCCTCTAGCTCCACCCAGTTAGGGAGGTTATTCAGTCTGTTTACCAGAGATGAAGCTGCCTCTAGCTCCACCCAGTTAGTGATGTTATTCCGTCTGTTTACCAGAGAGGAAGCTGCCACTAGCTCCACCCAGTTAGGAAGGTTATTCAGTCTGTTTACCAGAGATGAAGCTGCCTCTAGCTCCACCCAGTTAGTGATGTTATTCAGTCTGTTTACCAGAGAGGAAGCCTCCTCTAGCTCCACCCAGTTAGGGATGTTATTCAGTCTGTTTACCAGAGATGAAGCTGCCTCTAGCTCCACCCAGTTAGTGATGTTATTCAGTATGTTTACCAGAGATGAAGCTGCCTGAAATATTTAACGGGTCTGAAAGACCGAGGACACAACGAAAGGAGAATCGAGAGAAAAGGGGATCAGTGAATATAGAACAGATCTGTCCTATCGAAACAGCATCATATTCCCAGTAACATATGGTGTCTATGTGTTTTACCAGTGCTAATAAAAGTATTGCACTGTTCAGGAAACAGGGTGCCATTTGGAAGGCAGAATACAGATTGACGGAAACCATGTTCTTACATTCCTTACTGACAAAATGACTGTTTGCCAACCCCACCTTTTCATTTGTACTGCCGACTGGGGTGTGTTTGTAGCTGTTCTACACTCTTATCTATTCCTCTTATTCCCTCTGTATTTATCCTCTCTATTCCTCTTATTCCCTCTGTATTTATCCTCTCTATTCCTCTTGCTCCCTCTGTATTTATCCTCTCTATTCCTCGCCTGCTCTCATGTCTCTCTCTCTATACCCCTCTATCCCTTAGTATCTCCTTTGTTATCTCTCTATAATTGTGCAGTGTATAATTGTCAGGTGGAATAGTAGAATTGAATCTATACTGTAATGTGATGTTGTCTTACCTTGAGTGAATGTGGTGATGGAAGCGTTGCCTGTACCCAGGTTGATGAGGTATCCATGCTCTGGTCCCACAGTGATCCTAAAAGTGACAGACAGCTGAAGACTATCCCTGTCCTCTGCCTTAAGGGTCTTAGAGGTGATGAGGAACCCCAGGTGACCCGTCTCCAGCACCCTCAGCGTAGAGCCCCCTTTATTCACGGTGATCTGTGGAACCCCGTTGTCCACCGACAAGACGGTGATCTTCATCATCTGGGGGCGCCGCGTCTCTAACACGGTGTCGGGGAACACGTAGAAGTCCGTGTGAACACCGTCCGTCACCGTGAACGAGAAGGAATCCACAGAGGACTCTGTGCCGTCGTGTTTGTAGCTAATGAGGTTTTCATTCAGCTCCTGTTTGGTGAAGGAGGTGATGGGACGGGAGCGGTTGAAGAGGAGGCGACCATGAACCGGGACCTGTGTGACGGTGAACCTGAGGAGGCGGTCTGGTGTGTCGCGGTCCTCTGCGGTGAGTTCGAAGGGGGTGATGAGTTTGTTCTCCCCCTCGTTGACCGCCAGGCCGTGGACCGTTACAACGGGTTTCTTGTTGTCCACATCGGTGATGGACACGCGGAACGTGCGGAACACGGGGTTGAAACCGTCCGTGACCTCAAACTCAAAGCTGTCCATCTTCACTTCATCGTCGGCCGTGTGTATGTAGTACACCTAGTGGTTTCCAGGTGAGCACAGGAGACAAGACACGCACCAAACAAACCAAAGGTGTTTAAGGGAAAACACATAAAGCAATTCAGATTGGGGAGAAAACACCCCACCCCCCCCGATGCCGTTACCTTGCTCCCGGCTAGCTGGAGCTGGCTGAAGGAGGCGATGGGCATACCCGGACTGTCGGTGCACTCCAGGTGACCTCTCCGCGGGGCCCTGGTGATGGTGAACACCAAGTATTCATCTGGACTGTTGAGGTCGCTGGTGCTGAGCAGGTCTGTGGTCAGTGTCACCCTGCCTCCTTCTTTCAGAGAGACGCCCTTACTGATCACGTCCGGGAACACCATGTCGATGCCCCCCACCGTCACGTAGAAGTACCTGGCATTGTTTGTAGCATTCACACATACAATCGTCGGTACAAGCCGTTGCAAGAGTAGCAAGCCTCGGGAAAAGGACAAGCACTGTGCCACAAGCATGTCACATCCACGAAGAATAATTAAAGATTATCATTGAAAGAAATAACAACAGTCTTAATAGCTTACTGAAAGGTTGTTATTAATGTAATACAGAATGTATGAAAAATAACTACCTGTCGATTAGAGGGTTGATGCCGTCTGTCACGTCAAATTTAATCAGGTCCCGAATGCCCTCCTGTCCGTTGTGGATATAGACAATAAGAGCCTGGTCCACTTGGTGCTGGGTGAAATTCATACCAACAGTTATGTTCTCTAACACACCGTTTGGGGCCCTTCTCTGTAACATACCCTGCCCAGGCCCATAGCGGATAATGTACGTCAGAGTGCTATCTTCAGAGTCCAGGTCGGTGGCTTTTAAAACACTATTATCAATCACTTTAACGTCCCCAATCTCTATCTCCAGGCCGTCGTTGATGGTCATCCTGGGTGTCTCGTCATCCACAGGGATGATCATGACGATGATGGTCTTCTCCACACTGTATTTGTCATCCGTTAGGATTAGGTTAAAGCTGTCCTCTGTGGTCTCTGAGTTGTCGTGTTCATACACTATACTGGAGGCTTCCCGGATCTGATCCAGGGTGAAGTTGGTGACTGGCAGCGTGCTAATCGCCAGCTGGTTGAGGATGAAGCCGTGCCTGGGTTGCTTGGTGATGATGAACGTCAGCTGGTCAGCGGGGATGTCTAGGTCTGCACCGTTAAGGATTGGCGTGTCAATGACAATGTTCATCCCTTCCATGACAACAAACTCCCTCATGTAAATAGACGGCTTCTCGTCATTGGATGGAATGATAGTGATGGGGAAGAAGTTTTTCTCTGAGAAGTTGATCCCATCGGAGCATATGAAAGTGAACCTGTCCTCAACTGGCTCCACTCCCTTATGGATGCTTTGGACATAGTATATGTGGTTCTGCCTGATATCCTTAATGGTGAAAGCACTTATTGCCGTCCCAGACCTGGACTTCTCTGAGCCTGGAGCTGGGGAGATGTTCTCCACATAGCCAGAGGTGGGCTGGACTATTATGGTACAAAGCAGGTCGTCATTAGGGGAGTCAACATCATCAGCGCTAATGTGAAGAATCTCAATTACATTCTTCTCGCCCTCTATAACAGTGAACTCTGGGCCTACAAACACCTCTGGAGCCTGGCTGTCTACGGGGAGGATGGTGACCTGAACCCTGACCCCAGTGACCCTATTGCCCCCTACTGTCCACTCGTCAGACATGTCAGTCAGCGTCAGATTAAAGTAGTCATACTTAGGAGTGAGGCTGATCTCTCCGCTGGTGTGGACATAAACCACAAGGCCGTTGATCACATCAGCCTGGGTGAAGATTCTTGATTGGACACCATTCACCAGGATCTCCCCATACACCGGAGGGTCCTCCAGGATGAATGTTAGTCTCAGGTCATCCGTGTCCTCGTCCTGCCCCTGGATGACGTTGGTTGTAATCTCTGTGGCCTCATTCTCCAGGACATCGATGTAGGAGCCGATGGTCCCGGCGGGGAGGCTGATGGTCGGGGTCTCGTCATCGATGGGCTTCACTGTGACCCTCACGGTAATGGTCACGACATGGACGCCGTCACTAATGTCCAGCTGGAAGCAATCGCTGGTAGACTCGTCTCCGTTGTGGATGTAAGAGATCCTGTCGTTAACAATGTCTAAGAGATTGAACGAGTCCCCTTTGGTCATGTCAGTGAACGTGTATTTCACCTTGCCATGTTGAGGAGGCTGAGTAAGCGTGAAGGAGATCTGACTACGGTCTGTGTCTAAGTCTACAGTGTCCAGCTCAGCACTGCTTATTGTATGCGTTCCCCGCTCAAATAGAGTAAAGCCGGTGTTCGTGATATTAGGCGGCTTGTTGTCAACAGGCTGCAGGAATATAGAAAATGTCCCAGTTACGGTATTTCCCGAAGTGTCCTCCACTGTGTACTGAAACTGCAACACATGAGCTGTGATCCCCAGCTCCAGATCAGGTGGTTTGTATGATATCTTATGGTGGTTGATCTGAGCTTGAGTGAACTCAGTAACTACAGTGTTTGGACTCTCTGTTAACACAATAGAACCCAGTACCACAGGGCTATTCTCGTCGGTGTCTGTTGGGGGGTGGGTGATGGTGTACTTCAAATCTCTGTCCTCTGAGTCCAGATCGGTGTAGCGCAAAAACTTCTTACGGAAGTAGGTGAGCTGGTACTCGTGTACTGTCATCTGAAGGGTGGTGCCGGGATACAGGTCAGGGGGGATGTCATCAACGGTCATAACCTTGATTATGAACAAGCTCTTTACTGATTGGTTAGGAGGATCATTGTCATCTTGGACCCGGAAAACAAACTGGTCCATGACTGTGTCAGTGCTGTGAGGCCCGGTGTGTCTGTAGAACAGCTTCCCGTCTGTGATATCCTGCTGCAGCCATTCCGTAACCACCATTTCATACAACTCGTCATCTGCATTGAACCTCCAAGTTGATGGATCCTTGGGGGCCTCTGATTGCCTCAGCACCACCTCCCCTATAGACGAGAATGGGGCTTCTACGCTGAACTTGATAGTGGAGTCCTCAGAGTCAATATCTGCAGCACTGAGTGCGAGTGGAGAGATGAGCATGACCTGGTTTTTGAAGAGAATTAACCCTGTGTTGGCGTTGATGATGGGTGGCTCGTCGTCCGTGGGAACGATCATCAGGGGGAAAAGGAATTCCACCTCATGCCTCCCATCCGTCATCCGGAAGATGATGTTGTCACTGTATGTGTCGCTGCCATCGTGATGGTATATAACCACACCCCTGTCCAGGTCGGCCGGGGTGAAGAACTTTCGACGCGTCCCAAGCACCATCAGCTGACCGTGCCGAAGCCCATCAACCACAGTGATTCTGACATTGTCCAGGTTATCCTCATCGCTGACCTCCAGATTGTGAGAGCTGGACAACGGTCGTGACTGTCCCTCATAGAGAAGCTGACCCGTATTCTTGGTGACTACTGGAGCCAGTGTGTTCATAGGCTTCACTACTATCATGAAGGCAAACGGGTCAGACACCACGCCCTCAGTGTCCACCACCTCAAATTCTACCTGAAAAATACGCTCAGTCTCAGAGTCCACAGATGGAGGCTTGTAGGCGATCTTTAGTTCTTTGAGGTCTCCTTGGTAGAACGAGGTGATGGGCAGGTTCCGGTCATCTGTGCTTACTATATACCCTTCCTCAAAGGAGAGGGGGGAGGTGATGTTGAAGATAAGGTCATCAGGGTTGGACTCAATGTCCTCTGCAGCCAGCATGTCAGAGGTAATGGCTGTCATCACAAACTGATTCACCTCCATCATCATCATTGCAACAAAACTGGGTTTAGGAGCTGTGTTCTCCTGTCCATCCTTTATGCGCACCAGAATCTGGAAAAACTCCTGTTTTAGCAGATTACCCTCTTTATCTTGTAATTCCACAATCATGGGTATATAATCTCTATTGGGTGATGTATGTGTGAAAGTGTGTTGGTATCGAATATTCATTTTAATAAATTCATCACAATCCACCATTTTTCCAAGTTTTCCCTCATCCACAAGTTTACCATATCTGGGTAATGCATTGTTGAGTGATGTTACTTTACACTGATGTTCACTTCTATCATAGGTGAACTCTAGAATCTTCCTGTCAATCGGGTTACTAGTACCAAGTAATTTATCAACCGTCAACGGCATGTTTCTAGTTAACAATTCCAACTGTGTGAATATAACCTCCACTTCCATCATGAACGGGATGATTATTGTGTCGGTCTCAGTGTCATATCTGAGCTGTAGCCTCACCCTATCCCGCGATGGGCTCCGGGACCCGAAGTGAGAATATTTTACATCATTAGGACCAAATTCACAGGGAAACTTTTTTGGAGAGAGCTGCCCTGGTCTCTGGGAAAGCGGATCGTTATCCAGTACTGTTATACTGCATCTGTCTCCCGGCTGGACTTGGATCACCAAATCATTGATAGGATCAATGAACACTGCTCTCCCGAAAGGCACGCGTATTCCGTTGTTGGCCACCAATATAGCATCCTCCGATAGTTCCGATCTCAAGGCATATGATAATGCATAACTGTCGAAAACCTGCCCGGCGGAGTCACCTGTCAGTATCACCGCAATCAGAGCTGAGAGTAGAAAAACAGCGCCAGTCCCAATTCCTTGGCGCTGCAGCTGCGGGGGCATAATCAAAGCCATTTGGAAAGAGCCACTCCGAAGACGCGGTCAACTTTCACATAAAAAATGAATAATTTCAAAGTGATGGTGAAAATTTATGAGATTATAAAATTGCTGTGGATAAATATCTCATTCGCATCCGTGGTGTGGTGCACCATTTTTTCAGCTGCTCTCTTCTGTTCAAGATTAACTTCATACACTTGGAGCCCGGAGTGAAAGGGGCACGCCCTCCTAGTCGTTGATTGGAGGATAGGCTATCACAGTAGAATGCCTTTTATGAGTTTTTAATGGATGGGAAATAAGTCAGTCATAGAATGAAAGAGAATAAGTTAGATTTCAAGAAGCACGTTGAAATAATTATCAAATTCTACCGAAAATATAATAATGGAGTATTTTATTTAATAAAAGTGATATGCGCAGTCGAGTTGACAATGAACGGCTTTACACAATTGTATTTTATTTTTTTGTTCAGTATGCAGGTTAAACAAATGTCAAAAACTTGTCTTATCTATTACCTATTACCGTCTATAACTCATAGCCCAATGTATATTATGAATACACTTTAACTTGGCGAGAGTACAACTATAACCATCAGAATTTGATAACAATAATAAGCCAAAACTTTTCGACTATCTTTTAATAGTTAACCTGCAACTGGACAGTATAATCTATATAATTAATACCTGTAAAAAGAAGCTACAGTTCATGGCGACATGTTCAAGCTCCCCCTAGTGGTGTAATATTGTGTGCTTTTATATGCTCTTTCTTTATGCACCTGATTACATTAATCAAGGGTTGGATGATAAATTGATTAGTCAAATCAAGTATGTTCCTAGACACACAAAATGTGCAACCCTTTGGGTAAAAAGAAGCAGTTTAAGAAATACTTTAAATACGATTGTTATGTTATTTTCCTATTACACAACATAAAAAATTATGAATAATACTAATACTGTATATCGATATCATTGTATATTTTACAAAAGCAAGGCATACATTCTAACCCACAGAGTCAAACCAGGGTTAATCATCCTAAACATGTGATATGTGTTGTTGAAGGACAAGTCACATAGCTGTGCTTTGCTTTGCGTTGAGCCCACTGCAGATTTGAGTGGAGCAGGCAGCTGCCTGTAAGAGAGGCATGAATATCTTGGATGGACTTAAAACATTTTTTCGACTGCTCCATCATTACATATTTCAGTCTGCTGAGACTGCTTCCATTAGGTCATTTTGTTGACGAGATGGGGGGTTGTACAAAACAAAATCATCAACAGTTGGATAATCTCTAACCAAAAGATGATTAAGGATTTTCCTAACGCATCTTTTCCCGTCTTTGCCTTTCTTTGCCTTATTTTGGTGGCCCAGCTTTTCAGTTTCTGAGGAAAATGTAAACATTCAGAACGTGTTCAGGTTCCTGATTCACGTCAGAAAGGGTAAGATCCAGATGTCACCTCTAAGAAACCTTAGTGGCCAGAGCAATGACTTTGAGTAGCCAGGTAAATGGATAATAGCCTGACGTCAATATCTTATATCCTGGAGTTTGCTTCGCTTTTGAGCAGAGACAGACAACTTAGTTCTGTTTGATATGTATATATATATATATATATATATATATATATATATATATACGCGTGTGTGTGCATGTATATATACAGTTCCCACAAAGTTTAACAGTTCTAAGAACCATGAAGTGATGTCCTCAATTTGGCTCTCTCCTCACTCCCCTTAGTCAATCTGTCTCATCCACCAGGCTTTTCTATCTGTCAGGTGTTTTTTAAACAGAGCCAACCGAGCGTTCTGCTTTGACAGCTGACATGACACGGTCGGGACTCCTCAACCTTTCTCTGCCCCCTTCATCTCACTTTTCCTTCCACTCATCTTCTCCACTCTTCCCTGTCAGAACCTCTCTCTCTCTCTCTACCCACACCCCTCATCTCTTTCCCTGTCTTTCTTCCTGTCTCCCTCTCTATCTCTACACCCTTCAGCTGGCAGCTCGAGAGACTACAGACAATTAGACAAAGGAGAGTTTAATAGTGATGCCACTGGCTCATCTAAACGAGCTCATTAGCCCAGTGGATGCTGGGAAGAACCAGGTGGTTATAGATAGACACACGTCTTTAATGTTCAGCTACATTTTAGTATATCTGCATTGTACATTGGATATTCATTCAGTTGTTCAATGAGTCAGCGCTAGGATTTAGGTGTATTTGTTATTGAGCCCATCGATCTTGTATTTGCCTCTTTTATAATGCACAAGTTGCAAGGTAACATTTAGTTTGGCTGTTAGTTTGGCTGAATTGTTCAGATCCCTAGGAACCATTATGTTCCACAGTCTCAGGAGGAACAACCACATCACAGGACCGGTCCATTCTCATCTCCTCATCACCATTGGGTTTTGATCAGCCTGCTCTTGAATGGGTTATCCAAGTTTTACATGGCCAGGGCAACGAAGAAGCGTAGACTATGGCTGAAGTCCAACCCAACAATCCCTCCTGAATCTTTAAATGTTTTTGTTTTTTGCTATACAGATCAATAACAAATCACCTAAACTTCCACACAAGTCTGTGCTGTGGCTTTCAGCAATCAGCCATCCGTCCGAGAGGCAAAAAAGAACATGCTAACCACATCAAGGAACTTTCAAAACACTCAAGGACATTTTACATAAAAAGGGGCCTACGTAAATTAGAGTTAGCCAGCCGTGCAAGTTCAAAACAATAAGTCTGAAATTGGGACAAATCAAACAAACACACAGGTCAAAGATAAGAAAGGATTAAGGTTGTAGGCGGTGCTGAATAGTAGTGTTTTGAGGAGTGTTGTGAATGAGGTGACTGTATCAGCCTGTCGTATGTGAGGGGGGGAGAGCATTCCAGAGTCTGGGTGCAGAGCAGCTGAAAGCCTGGCCTCCCACGGTGGAGAGGCAAAATTAGGGGGTGACAAGGAGACCAGCAGAGGAGAAGTGTAGAGAGCGGGAGGGGGATTGAGTGGGAGGAGGTCAGAGAGGTAGGTGGGTGCCAGGTGGTGGAGAGTGTTGAATGTGGTTTATTTATTTCCTTCACCAAATGAAATGCACGTAAAATATTAGTTTTATTCTAATATTGCCCAGCAGGCTACTTCGGGCCTTCCTGTTTGGGCACAACTCTGAACATAAAAAGGGGATGACTGATGATGGAGAGAGATAAGGGGAATGGAGATACATTAATTGTGTAATATGGTACAATGCTGGGGCCGTCAAAGGTTCTGTGCAGATTAACATTGCAAACAAATGTTACAGAGGAAGACTTTTCCATTGTAATGAAATACAAGTTATTTATCATCATCAAATGTATATGCACTGACATTCCTCGTAGAATACACTAGTATTTAATTGATTAAAAAAACATTTATATATATTATTATATATTGTACATATTCCTTGTCCTATTTACATTTATAATTTATTTGTATCCCCCTTTGAATGTTTCTACTTTGTCTTACTTTATTTTACTTTTCAATGTTATACTACACCTGTTGTTTATGAAGCGTGAGACTAATGTGTCTGTTGAATATGTGCCTATAGTTCGTTCCCGCAGTGAATTCAGTGAGTTTGTCTTTTCTTCAAAGCATTTGTCTTTGTGTTGTTTATCCTAACATTTCTTGTTGAAAGCAGTAGTACTGCAAAAACCATCTAATAGGGATTGCTCCTGTATTGCAATCCTTAGAGGAAGTGCACTTCATGGGGAATAGCATTCTATTCGGGACGTGATCTAGATCTCTCTGCTGACATCCACTCCTGTTAATTGCCCCCCCAGGCATCAGCCCCCCTATTGGCTTCAGTGTAAAAGTCACCCATGTTGTAGAAGTCATTCCAGTGGAACAATAGTTAGGGATTTGCAGGTCTATTTTAGCTGCTGGGTTGTTGGAGAGACAATCTAGCTGGGCCTCACTCTGCTCATTAGGGCTATTTCAGTTCATTGCTTCACAGCCAAGGACCACTACTTTGATCGTTAATACCTGTGGGGGGTAACACACACACACACACTCAAGTAATACTGAAAATCCTTCCCTAACTTCTGTAACTTACAATAAAGCTGTTATATTACAGGGGGCAAAATCAGCCAACCCTTCATTGGAGACGTTAGAGGTATCCCACTGGGCACAAATGGGATGAATCAACTCTGTTTCCATGTCATTACAATAGAACATATGAATCATGATGTTTTAAAAGCATATTGTTTTGCCAAAGGTCATAAACATCCTGCAATGTAGTTTTCTTTATTACCCAACTTTTAGAACACTTTTTGGTGTTCTAGCAACACAGCCTCTGATGTTACTAGATGGAATCGCAAAGCCATCAGATCTGAACAGTGCAGTACTTTGAAATGTTGCCCAGGTTCGACATACTTTTTGTTATCCAGTGCTTAAGTTGTGATTTCTCAGATACCATACACATAAACACTTCCAAAATAATTTGTCTTCAACATGCTAATTTTACGCAATGCAATTCAGTAGGCAAAAATTAAACGGCATACGTCTTTTTGCTGATTTGTAGTTCTTGAGAGTGGACATATAGATCTGTGATTACAAGCCATGAGGTGATAGTACATTACATGCTAGTGGCACATCCATTGATACAAAAATGGACGAAAAATTACTAATGTTACAAGACCTGCTTTATAGGTGTTATGGTTTAAGAGAGAATTCAAACACTACCGGTAAAACCTTACCACAGTATTCCCCGAATTTATTTAGGCAGTTAATTTGAATTAATTTATAGGCATGCAGGGAAAATTCCTAAATTAAAACATTAGGTTCAGAATTCAGATGACAAAACCGCATTTTTTATTTTGGGATGAAATTACACTTTTTCCCTCTATATAATCTACCTCTGACATGTTTTAAAATGATCTCACACAATCAATGTATACAATAGATCTTTAAATGAAGGTACATAAAACAGATGCTGGTGTATTATTGTTTATTTAGAAGTCTGAAATAGGCACCCTGTTCCCTTATTAATGTACATCATTGTCCATGATTCTAAGTAAGGCACTAACTAGGAAGGCCATTTGGTGCACAATTGGTGTCTCATATAGATCTATACTTATTATTGCTGAAGCGGGGAAGCTCTGACATACATACTGTGCCAAATACCACACTCTTTCCTTTATGTTGCACTGCTTCTGACCAGAGCGCAGTAGATTGTGGTCAAAGTAATGCACTGCAAAGTATTTTGCTTAGGATCTGCTTTGCCCGTAGGATACATAAAATGAGAGGGCTCGTATCACAGTCCCCTCAACCACCTATTAAATCCCTGAGCCAAACGAAAACGCCAATTATACCATTTATAAGAAAAAAGTCATTTTATGACCACCTTCCTGCATTCCAGTATGAAACTAGCTGCATGGAGATGAGCATCCTACATTCTAGACTATTCCAGGGCATATACAGAGCAGTACTTCGGCCCAGGATCCAGTAAAAGCTCTGCAGTACAGAGGCCATAGGGTGCCATTTGGGGCACAATCTCGGTTAATAGAGAGGGGTTTTCTTAGCATAACGGTATAATACTTCTAGCAGCTGCTGCCTGTATTACCCACAATCACTGCCAACACACGCTTCCCAAAAGGCAGTTTAGGCCCCACATAGTTTTCTACTATTCATCACATCAGTAAAGGTATATAGAAAAAATTGGATGCAATTTTGGAGCCAATCCCTGACCTGTGACAGCTGGCCCATGTCCCACTGGGAACCTACCTAGGTTTAGTTAAAACACCTTTCCAATCAAATGTAATTTACTTCATTCTTCCCTGAACTATGTCCATGTCTTTAATGAAGACCTATTCCCTATGTAATGCATATTACTTTGGACCAGGGCCCGTAGGCTCTCTGTAGGGAATAGGGTGTGACTTGGAACATAGTTGAAGTGTCCAGAACCTAGCTGCTTTGGTTATCAGTACAGTTCATTGAAGTTATGAGAAGCTTTTTGTAATCCTGACAATATTTCCTTGCTTTGAACAACATTGTTTCCCCCCTAGTAAGTCCATGTAATTGTGGTCATAAACAATGCAAAAATTAAGTATGCACACACAAACACCCACAAACCCATATTCAACCATAGACAAGAACAGGTCACACACCCACACTGTTTGGGTATTTGCCCGTGAAGGAGGCAGAACTCTCAAAGAGGCTTCCTGTCTTCTGGTAAACACAATAGAGCAGCAGGGTGTTTCAATAAACTGATTGCTTGTACATCATTATTGAAGCCAGAAGGTGGCGATATAACATTTCTTAACCAACCACAAGCAAACACCATCATAAGGTGACCTATTTTACCAGAGTAAACATATCTAATGGAGTAATATCCACATACAATTCCCAAATCTTCAGAGGGTGACTTGCTAGACATCAGACGCCATCGCTTCTGATATCTACGATATGTTTTTTTTTTTCTGAAATCAGAATATTGAGAACATACACCAGCAATCTGAATGGTCCTGTTTGTTTTTAGGTGAAATGGTTTGTTTTATGAGCTCCATTTGTTTACCAGGATGCTGGATGTTAGATTGAGAATTAGTCCAAGCAGCAATTACAAAGCCGCAACATAGAGACAGACAGAGAGGTGGTCAGAACAAGACAGAATGAGATAAAGAAGAAGTTGGAGGCAGACAGAGAGGTGGTCAGACCAAGACAGAATGAGATAAAGAGAGAAATGAGGCATACAGACAGAGGCAGATGGTTTGGTTTGCTGGCAGTTCCATAATAGGTCACAATAGTCCTTGGAAAAAGGAAACATTATACCTCGTCTCTACTGCTTTGAGATTCACTCTGTCTAAATACAGCCATATTGCCCAAAGGATATTACTTATGGTCAAAGCTTTGGGCAGCACTATGCTGTAGTCTAGTGTGCCGATTGCACTAGTCGACAACATTAGTTGTAGCAGTTGCCTGCCAAGAGGAACATTCCTCCTACATGGTGCTATTACCCCTCTGCCAACCTTCCCTCAGTCACATGAGGAGGAGCTGGGCATCATCACCTAGACACATTGGTAGCTCTGCACAAGATCATACACAGATAAGAGATGACAATCTTTATTCAGTTTCAGAGTTCAGCAAGATACATATAACATTGTGATATCTGCATTGCCGCTCTTGACGGGAGTCAAATGTAAGTCAATTATTCACACTGATGAGCCACAAGATTATGGCTTCTTAAAGGTGAAGCAAAAGGCATTGATCATCTCCTAGGGCACATGTTAAGGTCTGGTTAAATTAGATGATATGCGAACATTCAGTCCTCGTAGTCAACATGTTGGATGCAGGAGGAATGGGCAGGTGTAAAAACCTGAGTGAATTTTGCCAAATTGATATGGCCAGAGGTTGTCCCGTCTGGTCTGCACCTCCAGAAGTTGCTCCACCTCACAACTTGAAGTTGCACTTGAAGGATGAGCTGGACACCTTCAGGTGATCATAATGTATTGGTACCAGATACCACAGGACACCTTCATGTGATCATAATGTCTTGGTACCAGATACCACAGGACACCTTCAGGTGATCATAATGTCTTGGTACCAGATACCACAGGACACCTTCAGGTGATCATAATGTCTTGGTACCAGATACCACAGGACACCTTCAGGTGATCATAATGTCTTGGTACCAGATACCACAGGACACATTCAGGTGATCATAATGTCTTGGTACCAGATACCACAGGACACATTCAGGTGATCATAATGTCTTGGTACCAGATACCACAGGA
>JACXGK010001643.1:0-65925 GCA_016801125.1 Novumbra hubbsi
CCCTGCCCGGCCTTCCCCATCCTTCCCTAGTGTGTTTGTGCCCTGCCCGGCCTTCCCCATCCTTCCCTAGTGTGTTTGTACCCTGCCTGGGTACCAAATAAAATATGCTTGTGACTATGGCTTTTGTGAATATTGATGGCTGTAACAATCAAAGTACTAGCTATAGTCATTTGATGGGTAATGAACACATTAAACTAGGGTGTTTGTTATTATTGCGTCTACTCAGGCAATTTATTAAAACTTGTATTTTATATGTTCCAGCCTTAATGCTTCCCCTTTGGTTCTGCAGAACATTTGATCATCATGTTTCTGCAGAACCATACCTGCACAGCAGGACATGTGGTATATTTATGATTTACAGTAAAAAGCCTTCTGAAGTCATATTTTCCAATTTAAAATTGTATTTATGATTCACCCGAAAGAAACATGAAGCAACCCTTACAACATTGTGAATTATAAACAACACAATCATTAAATCTTCTTGCGGCTGAGGAATAATTTTCCTGGAAGAGCGAACTCTCCCATGAATGTCCCATCTCCACATGTGTCCATTTAGACAGTGCTTTCTCTTTGTCTGTTGATTCGCAGCGAAAATGAGCTCGGCCTCCAAAGCTGTAATGTAATTCCCCCCCCCCAGTGTCTGGAGCACACGAAATATAGAGTAATGATTTAAAGTTGTTGTGACAAATTTGAAGAGCGGAAATTTGAAATCCCACTATGGCTCCTTTCCTTCCCTTTGCAACAGCAGCGTACCCAGCCGCCTATGCGCCAATCAGCCAGGCGTTCCCCCAGCAACCCACCATCATTCCCCAGCAACAGAGAGAAGGTAAGGGCTAGAAGCCGCCCAAGATAACAGGTGATAATTGCCATGTTCCATTCTAATCTACGGCTGCTTTGAATTAGCCAGGGAGAGAAAACGCGGGGCTGGAAAGTGTAAAAAAACCCAAAAAAAGACCTCATTTAAAAGAGCTAAACGTTAGGCGAGCAGCAAGATGGAAAAGTTACTTTGTCATTATTCAGGAACCTCACTAATTCAAACTTGCGGTATTCGACTGGTTAATCAGTCCATTACAATGCGTTTAAGTGGTTATAAATATTCATTAGATTAATTAGCTGCATGCATAATCATTTATTAACATTCATGGTTAAGTGTTAGTACCAAAGCATTAACTGTAATAAAGCATAGGGTATGTCGTAGGGATGAATCACTCTTCCTGATATAATTCTGTCAGTTATAGTTATTCATTTGTGTTATTAGACTGTGTGCAATGCTATGGATTGCGATTATAATTCAACGTGGAGAAACCGGAATAATTCTAAGTGGTGCAACATTGAATAATTGCAGTGTTTTACCAAGTATCGCATTCTATCTCCTTACCCTGGACTCAAAGGATCCATGCACTAGGGCTGTGTGACTGTGCTATGCTGCTGTGGATCTTGCTAGGGTGTGTCAACACACGTCCCCATGTCTGGGTCCTTCTCTCTGGCTTGGCTGTTGGCTGGTCTCCCAATGTCCCTACCCCAGTCTGCCGTCTACCGGTCTCTGCAGCAGAAGTGGCCCCTGTTTCACGAGACCCACCTAAACTAACCAACGGGCAGCATGAAGTCACGAGATCAGACTGTAAAACGGTAGCCACTCCATCATGCTGTGTGTGTCCTCTATCTGGCCCAGGGAGAGTCAGTCAGGCCCAGCCCCAGCCGCCCCTTATCAGCCTTCTCACCAGCCACAGGCTCACCTGGTCACGGTGTCACCCCGGGCAATGAGACGGGAGAACCAATCCAGCCGCCAGCATACCAGACCAAGGAGCCCACATATCTCTCTTTCTCCTGCCAACCCCATATGTCTGTTGCTCTCTCTTCCCATCTCCTTTTCCATCTCTCTCTCTCTTTCTACCTTTTTCCTCTTGCTGCTGTGTCTCTCTCCCCTAACTCCTCCCTCTCCCTAACCTAGGTCCAGGCAACTAGCAAAAAGATTGGCTAGGAACATAATTACATGACAGTTTTTACCACCTGTTAGCCCCCAAAATATTGTATATATTATAACCTGATTACTTAGGAACATGCACACAATGACTTCCTGATTAGTTTTTTTTATATAAAAATTACCTTTCAGGGTGCAAAATAAATCACCCCTGGTATGTTTTTTGCCTGCAGGCCACCACTCCAACTCCTTATAGTTTCCTTGCTATGGGTCAAACACATTGCTTGTGCACCATTCATTAGGAGCACGCATAAGAAATGGGTTTCGGCACAAGTTCTCATGAACAGTCTGAGTGCCGCGCACATTTTGCCATCAGCAGACAGGACCGGCAAGGTTTGCCTAAGCGCAATAATAAACGTTTCCTTAGCTCAGCAATACGCCAACACCGCAAATGTAAACCGAGCGAGCATGTAGCAGTTGTTGATTAGTAGACGGTGCTGAGTGGATGGACTTTAATAATTGAGCTGAGTATAGCTGACAAACTTTGCAGGTCAAATTACATCAGTATGGCGTTTTCATGTTCATGTTCAAGTTAACATGACCAAAAAACCCCTCGAAAAGAAAATAGAGTGTGAAGTGGTTCTTAGGCTTGAAAAAGTTGACGATCCCTGCTCTAAACATATCCATACTCTCAAATATAGTCATGCTCTAAAATATAGTAATGCTCTAAAATATAGTCATGCTCTGAAATATATTCATGCTCTAAAATATAGTCATGCTCTAAAACATAGTCATGCTCTAAAATGTCTTTATCATCTAAAATGTCTTCATGCTCTGCCAGTTCTTCTGTTTTCCCCTTTAACCTCTACAGCAGGGTTTTCTGTTCTACCTCATCATTAATTGCACCCACCTGGTATCTCAGGTCTAAATAAGTTTCTAATTATGGGGTTGCAATATAAAACATTTAGTGGAACTGGCTTCAAGATCCAGATTTGAAGACCCTGCTCTACAGTATGTCTTCATGCTCTGCCTGTTCTTCTATTTCCCCCTGTAACCTCTACAGTATGTTGTTGTTATTTCCCTCCAGGGCCGGAAGGCTGCAACCTGTTTATTTACCACTTGCCCCAGGAGTTTGGAGACGCAGAGCTCATGCAAATGTTTCTGCCTTTCGGCAACGTCATCTCTGCCAAAGTCTTTGTGGACCGGGCGACCAATCAAAGCAAATGTTTTGGTGAGTCAGTGAGTCAAAGTTGTCTCTGCTGAGAAAGAAAATAATCGGATGATAAGTCGACTGTGATGTTTCGCAATCTTCTCTTGTCCCACTTTGTATTCTGCAATTAGTTCTCTTTTCCTTTATTCCCAGTGTCTATCCTAATCAAGTTGAAATGAACATTTGAAGAGTGGCGTTACATGCGAGTGAGCATGGCAGAGAGGGTGAGGGGTGTGTGCTCTGTTGGTTAGGTTCAACTCATCAGCAGATGGTTTTTTTGGGAGGGGGAGAGGTTCTAACTATCACCCCCGAATTAAGCCACAAGCTTCCCATTTCCAAATAACTGCCTAGTTGTAAAAAGATAAGGAGTTCCTCTTTGAACTCCACAAAGTTGTCAGTGACTAGTTAGATATTTATTTCAAGATGTTACATTTCTGTACATACTGGGAAGTTCAACAGTTTACTAATTGGCTGGTCGATAAAACATTCTATTGATTAGTATATATTTGGGACGATGAATCAATTGATGCTATGATGATGAAAGGGTAATGTTGTCCCTTGCCTCTCTAGAGCCTGGAATATCAGGTGAAAGCGATGAATATGGCATGTTTAACCTGAGGTTTTCCTCAGCCCAAGCTTCTGCTCTTAGTCTCTAGAGATCCAACCTCTATACGTAGACTCTAGAGACCCATCCATCAAAGATAATCTCTATAGACCCAGCCTTCATAGATTGCCCCCAGAGACCCAGCTTGGATCCAACACATCCCGTTTACACTGCCTTCATTGAGACCACCTGAGTTGTTAAGACGGTGTGATCATAAGAAGCTATTAATTGTCCTGTGTTGATTACCTCAGACAGCAGCACCTAGCTGAGGCACAGCTGTACTGAACTTCTATATAGTTTGTCTGCGATAGGAATAGCAGACGTCTATCACTACTCACCATCACTCGGTCAGAATGGTTAAGGAAAGACAAAGAGGCTGTGACTTTCACGGCGGTATTAGCAATAAGGAAACAGTGTAAAGTAAACAAAGCTTTTTAATGAGTCGTGGTGGTTGAGAAAAAGATCCCCGAACAATGCGTCCGAGTCAGACAAAGGCAAGACCAAGGTATTCTGTACGCTTAAATAACGTAAGAAAGCAAATAGCTAGACCAAGTAATACGTAATACGTGTGAAACACCCTCCAGACAAGGCCTGTGTAATGGGTTTTATGAAGATGAGAACAAGTCCAGGAGTGAATGATGAGGGGCATTGGAACCGCGGCAGCCTGTAGCTCGGCAACGCCCACGAGGGCCGGTTCGGGAAGGAAGTGGAGGCTGGCGTCACCGTGACCTCCAGCAACATACCAGCATTTTCAAGCGCGTCCCTTAATTAAGATCTTGGCGTAGAAACAATAATTTAACCTTCTACTTTTTTCTCTCGACAATTTTTATTGTCTAAACCTCGGGGCTCTTGTGAGAGACATTAACAAATTAGACCGAAAATGCTGTGCATTAAGTGAAATGAATCATTTCTCTCGCACATTAACTTGGAAGGCAATTTGATACTTCTTTAGTTTAAAATGAGAGATTAATTGTTTCCATGCACAATGATTTGGGCAAAATGCTGACGTCACCATTATGGAATGTATTTTAGGGTACTCATTGACAAAGAATAGGCAAATTCTCAGTTAAAATGGAAAAAAAGATGGGTGTGATTAACTGTTGGCATCGACATAACAACCATGTCCTGGAGTCCTCTAGAGGACCAAGTACATTCACTCAGCAGAACCCAGGATGGTGCTCCAAATCATTGTTGTTGGTTGATCCGGCAGTCTAAGCCACTGCCTATAGTGCACATGCATTACTGAAACATGGGTTCAAATCCACCTCACTACTCTCTCGACAAAATCCTTCAGCACTTTCCTGTAAGATAAAGGCCTGAACATTAGAAAAAAAAAGGAGTGTTCACATCCCAGAACCACAGTTGGACTGTTTCCATGGCAACTGAGCATGCCTTGACATCTGCGTTTGTAGTTGTTATTGCTGTTAATCATCAGCTTCACAATGTCAGCTGAGGAAAACAGCGGATCAGTCACTTTGACGACTGAACGATCAGCTGCCC
This sequence comes from Novumbra hubbsi, assembly GCA_016801125.1. Taxonomy (NCBI): domain Eukaryota; kingdom Metazoa; phylum Chordata; class Actinopteri; order Esociformes; family Umbridae; genus Novumbra; species Novumbra hubbsi. The sequence continues at coordinate 5,236 of JACXGK010001643.1, forward strand.
CAAATGAGTTTGTTTGTAGGGTAAAAGCTCAGACTTCTTAAAGAACACAGTGGGATTGTGCTTTCATAGCCGTTTCAAGGTCCTAGTATGGAGACGGTTGGGGTAGACTGTCATTCTAATCCCCTGTGTTTAGTCACTCAATATTGACATTAAAGGGTGATCAAAGCTCACCTCTAAGTGGAATTAGTGGAGTGAAAATGGATTTTAAAAAGGTCCAGTGAAAGTGCTGCGTACCAACTGGCTGACTTAACACCACCGTTGACATAGATGATCCTGGGGTTTTCAGATGAAGTAGCGCTCCTGCGTTCTGATGGCTTGCGTAACGCTGCGAAGAGACTTGCCGTGGGAGCCTTACCCTTCCAGACATCTCACAACATTTATCAGCAACTAGCTGCATGGTTTCCTTCCCACACCAACGACAATCTCCAGTCGCCACGCTAGATGTGACGCAGAGCAGTTGAATGAAAGGACTTTGTCTCTGTCAGTGCATCGCCTGCCAATCAAGCCTCATCTGTAGTACTCTACAATGTCTGTAATAAACCTTGTCTGTAATAACCTACTATGACTTTTTGAGAGAACTGAACCGAGTTTTCTCAGATGAAGAGCTGTGAGGGGACATAAAATGATGATTCATACATGACAGTATTCAGTCGCCTCTCACAAAGGCCATTTGGGCTCTTTCACATTTTGCTCTGCAATGAAAGTGTTCCAGTAAAGTGTGGCTAGCCCTTCTGCATACAGTGTTTTATAAAAGCTCACAATAAACCTTTGAGCTGAGTGATCTACGCCATGTAAAGGGCAGGATTTACTATCCTTCTCCCAGTCTCTTCCTTTCTTTGTCCTCTCCTCCATTTTCTTTGTTAATGTTGTCCGGTCCCTGACAGACCTGTTTCACCGGTTCGGATGTAGATTTACGAGAGCGGCGGTGCTAGGGGGATCGCTGCTGTTTGACAGACACGTTCCAGCTCAGTTTGTTTAAAGGGTTTGTAAAAGCAGCCACCTTATCTTTCCCAACCTGCAAAAAAAACCTGCCCTCTCCCCAAATTAAATTGGGCCCATAGAGGCGTGATCAAATCAGCTGGCAAGAAGAAAATGTAAGACGTCAATCACTGAGGTGACTGATAAGAGTGGGCAGAAGTCCCGGTGTGGAAAGATCCCGGCTCATTCCGGCCAAACACCCAGGTGATAACTCAGGCATGCGCAGCCAAGAGAAGACAGACATCTACTCACAGACCGGGGATAGGAGACACTGACACCTCCCACTACTAACAGACCGGGGAGAGGAGACACTGACACCTCCCACTACTAACAGACCGGGGAGAGGAGACACTGACACCTCCCACTACTAACAGACAGGGGAGAGAAGACACTGACACCTCCCACTACTAACAGACCGGGGAGAGGAGACACTGACACCTCCCACTACTAACAGACAGGGGAGAGGAGACACTGACACCTCCCACTACTAACAGACAGGGGAGAGGAGACACTGACACCTCCCACTACTAACAGACAGGGGAGAGGAGACACTGACACCTCCCAATACTAACAGACAGGGGAGAGGAGACACAGACATATACCTACAGATTTTCCAGAAGACATATAGTGTTTCCATATTTGTAACACACAAGCACAAAACACACTTTTACTCACTCCATGACACTCCGTTTTATCTTGCATCACTTCCAGGTTCTTTGTTCAAATTAACTGTTTTCTTATTTTTTGCAATAATCTTTTTATTTCAAACTGTTTCAATTAACCTACTGAGTAGAGAAAATGAAAGCCCATTGTTGTTGCATTGTTCATTGTTAAAAAAATAATTCCCTGATCATTTTTCCGTTCTCTCTCTCCCTCTCTCCCTCTCTGCCTCTCTACCTCTCCCTTTCTGCCTCTCCCTCTCTGCCTTTCTCCCTCTCTGCCTCTCCCTCTCTGCCTTTCTCCCTCTCTGCCTCTCCCTCTCTGCCTCTCCCTCTCTGCCTCTCTGCCTCTCTCCCTCTCCCTCTCTCTCTCTCCTTCTGTCTCACTGTTGCTCTGTCTTTCTATATTTCTCCTGTTGTTTCTCACCCTTCCTCTTTTATTCTTTCCTTTTTCTCCCTGTCTGTCTCTCTACATCTCTCGTCTCTGTCTTTCTCTCTACATCTCTCTCCTCTCCCTGTCTGTGTCTCTCTACATCTCTCTCCTCTCCCTGTCTGTGTCTCTCTACATCTCTCTCCTCTCCCTGTCTGTGTCTCTCTACATCTCTCTCCTCTCCCTGTCGGTGTCTCTCTACATCTTTTTCTAATTTCTCAGGCTTTGTGAGCTTCGATAACCCCTCCAGTGCCCAGGCTGCCATTCAGGCCATGAATGGTTTTCAGATCGGCATGAAGCGGCTGAAGGTGCAACTGAAGCGGCCGAAGGATGCCAACCGACCGTACTGACCCCTCTGCCATCCATATCCAGGTAAGGGCTGCCACCATGCCAACAAGCCAACCCCACAGCCTGAGCCCAAAGACCCAGTACACCAGGGTGCTGAATATGTCAGGTTTCGACCGGCCAGCATTGATGCAAAACCTTTTTGTTTTTTGTCAACTAGATCCATAAACAATTTGCACTGCAATTACATGTGTATGCTTTGCATTACTTTCACTAAAGGGAAGGACAGCATTCATGAAATATAATATGTGATGGAAATGACAAATGCCACTTTCATTTCCTGCCAGATAGCATTTGAATAAAGACATGTAGCACTAATTGAAAGCAGGCTGTTGGAGCAGCCAGCCTGAAGGGAGGAGAGCGGAACATACGAGGAATGACTTTGATGTAGCAGCTTGATGAGGGACAAATAGAGAATGTCCTAAGAATGATGAGGACTGGACGATCATTATGACGTTCTCAGTGTCTTTCCACAAACTACAGCTGGAGCTTTTTGCCCGCATGCAAGAGTGAGTGAGTGGGTGCTTGCGTGAGTGTGTCAGTGTGTGAGTTAGTGAGTGAGTGAATGAATGAGTGTGTCAGTGAGTGAGTGAGTGAGTGAGTGAGTGAATGAGTGTGTCAGTGAGTGAATGAGTGAGTGCATGAGTGAGTGAATGAGGGAGTTTGTGGGTGCTTGCGTGAGTGAGTAAGTCAGTGAGTGAGTGAGTGAGTGAGTGAGTGAATGAATAAATGAGTGTGTCAGTGAGTGAGTGAGTGAGTGAATGAATGAGTGTGTCAGTGAGTGAGTGAGTGAGTGAGTTAGTTAGCGAGTGAGTGAATGAATGAGTGTGTCAGTGAGTGAGTGATTGAGTGAGTGAGTTAGTGAGTGAGTGAGTGAGTGAGGAAATGCCTGTGTTCTCAATAAGAACTCAGTGAGTGAGTGAGTGAATGAATTAGTGTGTCAGTGAGTGAATGAGTGAGTGCATGAGTGAGTGAATGAGGGAGCTTGGGGGTGCTTGCGTGAGTGAGTAAGTCAGTGAATAAATGAATGAGTGTGTCAGTGAGTGAGTGAATGAATGAATGAGTGTGTCAGTGAGTGAGTGAGCGAGTGAGTAAATGAGTGTTTCAGTGAGTGAGTGAGTGAGTGAATGAATGAATGAGTGTGTCAGTGAGTGAGTGAGTGAGTGAGTGAGCGAGTGAGAAGGTTAGTGAGTGAGTGAGTGAGTAAGTGAGTGAGGAAATGCCTGTGTTCTCAATAATATGTTATTTGTGTATACCTCTAATTTTTGGAGGAACACATTGTATGTCATGGTTTACTCTATGTTCTCTTTATCTGTTCCAACTGTGGTATATATGTTGCTTTTTTATTTCATACTCATATTAACACATGACCTGTAGTTTTAGGTGTAGATACGTTAAAAGAATCAGCATCCATAAATGATGTGCAGAGATCGACTTCATTATTGGTCTTTGTGATAACGTTAAATGGATACTTCTTGATTAAGTAATTTCCTGCTTGAGTTGACTAACGCATGGATACTACATTGTACTTTTACTAACATGTCTAAAATATTCATTAGTGTGTATGGCTTTGTAAGGCCATTAATGACCGATCACCCATCTTTGGAGTAGTTAGAAGCTTTATTACACAGCTTTTGAGAGGAGCTGGCTAGTACCCACCAAAGACTTCCAGCATTGCACCAAGCTAACCATATGCTTCAGTACCTTCAACTTCATTTAATCTGCATGCAGAGACATACAAATGCTATCCATTAGGAAATTAGCCAAAATCCTGAAGTACCCCTTTAAAGTCCAATCATCTACAAGCTCAGCAATCCTGAAGCAAATGTCTTTCTTAAAGATAACCAGTTGGGGAATAGCTTAGGTACTGACTGTACATACCAATATTAAGGCATACAATAAAAAGGGATAAAAAATGCAATTATTTTGAGTGTGACTGTGTTCCTTTTCAGATGTAAAACACGCCATTTGGGCATAGTCTTATCTTTTACCATGTAAATGTTTTCTGGCTGAAAATTCAAAATTTCTTTTTTTGTTTGTTAAAGGGAATTATTTTGCTTTTACTTTTGTTGTAGTTTTAGTTTTTTCTCTAAGCCTTTATTTCTATTTTCTTTGTCGACTTGTTGACTTTCTCCATTTTGACAGTAATAACCAGCCTCCATTTGATTTGTCAGCCAGAGATGTTGAGAAAGAGGCAGATGAACATGTTCATCGTATTTTCCACTTGAGAAAAACTCAAAAGAAGAACTCCACCGCTTCTTTTCTTCTTTTGCACCCAACTGAACCTGCCCTGCTGACAGGGCCAATCATAGCGTGAGACGGCCTCTCAACAATCGTTGTGTAGCCAACCAGTAGCCAACACTCACGAGCACAAGGTCCCAGTTCCCACACCTGTAAGTTGAACTCATGGTGTCATTTTAGTTTGAATGACGTCATGTGGCAGGACTGTGACTACGTGCGTTGCATGACGTGACGTTGAGTCGTCTATCTCTCTTTCTCAATATGCTGTTTCAACATACTACCTCTATTTTTTTGGCAGCTTGTGACGTGCAGTAAATGGTTGCTATCTGCCAGCTGTTGTTTAGCACATCTAATGTCCTGATTTGTTGATCGTGATCAATGATTCTGTGACTTGGATCCTTTGTTGCTGTTGTATTGTGATTTATATTACTATCGTGAACTTCAATGTTGAAGGATATTCTGTCTTCTGTGCCTTTCGCTCTATATGAAAAACACTAGTCTCCAGCTCTTTACTTGAGAGATAACTAAGTGATGGCCTTTTGAGTGATGACCCTGTGTTTATACAGCAAATGAACATATCCTCCATCCATTCTACCACACACTCTGAAGGGCTAAACAGCCAGTTGTTGATTCCAACACTGCTCCCTGCATTTCCTCCGCGCCAGCACTACTTGGGTTGGATTGTTTTGTTTGACTAACATGAGGATCACTTCCCATGTATTTATTTATGAGAGAGGCTAACCAATTACACTGTGATTGCAGAGCTGCAGGCAGTGGAGAAGAGCTAGACACCAAAACCAGACTCTCACACACACAAACACATAATAACATTAAATCAAACATCGACCATTAAGTGGGCCTTTTCTGCTTTATTGGTTTTAGTCCGGGATTTTGAGTATGATCATAGTCAAGAATAAAAGATTGTAGTTGTAACTAAGTATAGTGACATCCACGATAATCCAAAATATATTGTCAGCAAAAAATTATGTTGTCAGTGAAAAAATTGGACCCATATTTCTTGGTTTCTTGGTTTCCTTTCACAATAAGCAAGTTATGGACAAGGCATGGCAGCAATCCATTGATACATACAACCAGATGATTCTGTGAATTAGTTGAAATAATGGGTAGACCCTCATATGATTGTTGCGTGACTTTATTATACAGTGATGCCCACAGCTGGTGTGGTTTGGAAACGGTTCTTTACTCCGTCGCCTTGAACTTTTTTGCACTAATCTCCCTAAAAGCCCAGAGGAAACCAAAGGCTTTTTCCACTGGTGGTGAAGACTTTGCTGAGTGCATTCGGTCAAGTCAACCAACCAGCATGAGATTGTGTCTCTCTGGGATCACCTCTTTTTCCTGTAGGTTTGTCTTTCTGGGTTCTTCTGTTCTTCTGGGTTTGCAAATCTGTACAGGTTATTGTTTATATTCAATTCAGGATGTGTACCTACATTGAAGAGTAGATGGTTTTCTTTGTAGATACGCAGTAATATATTTTTGTTGTTTTGACTTTATCATTTGCTTCACACAAAAATCTGCTCTTGAAAAAATTCATTGGCAATGCTCTTTTATTAATGTCAATGTATATATATTGTATATATGATTTCTTTTGTAAGAAGGAAAGGCTTTAATGGTCCTGCTTGACTCTGCTAACATGAATATAAAGAGGGTGTCATCTCCCATTGTTAATTAAATGGCTGATTTACTCTAAACTGGTGACATACTTGTTTCTAAAGTCTTCTTAGGAGAACATAACAGAACAAAGTTACTCGACACGTTCCTTCCACTAAGGAATGTCTTTTTGCCTGGGCACTTTCATTGTGATCGACTGCGATTCATCTTTGATTACCAAGATTCAGGGACAGTACATATAAAAAAATATTTTCTCCAAAGTATGTCCACACAAACACACAACATGCTGGTAGCATGTTGCCTTCCTCAGAAGATTTGTGTTAATCAAAGTCAACGTGATATTATCACCATTATAACGTGATCGGACCTGTATTGCCTTGTCTGTAGCCTCCCCCTTCACTCAGCTGTCATGCAGATTCATAATTTTTCATCACAGATGAACGGAAATGACTGTTAACAGAGCGATTAACAGAGATGACAGGCTAACATTTTGTCAAGTCAATTCCCCGACACGACAGTACCTAGTGCCTTTGGATTAGTGCTGTCACAGTGTACATGTCTGTTCCATATGGTGGAACGCCGCCCTTCCACCCACCCCACTTCTTTCTCCATTTGATTGACGTCTGCTTTTCCTCTGTCTCTCTGTTGTTCTGTTAGCTGTGCCTGTCGCTGTGCTATACCAGGAGCCAGCACTCTGAACAATGGCCCTGTGTCCTTCCCTAACTGAATCCCTTTCTCTCGCTCTCTCCTAGGATGAAGGGCCACAACACCTTATTTCCACAAGTGCAGTATAAAGTACAAAGACTTCTTGCTCTGCTACATATCATGAAAGAAGGGTGGTCCCTTGAATCTGCTGGAAGAATAGCTGGAGAAGATTGGGTTACCAAGGAGGAGAAGAAACCCGGAGATTCTTTTTTTCCTTTTCCCTTGTTTTGCAAAGGCCTCTTTTTCCCCGTTTTGCTTTGGTGTCGGCGGAAGAGGATTTTTTGCGGAGACCAACTTTTTTGCTGCTGTTTTTTAGACAAGATGGAAAACCTTTATAGACACATTATGCTCATAGCATGCATACTAACACATGTATACACATAATGCTTACAAAACACATGTGCATACATACGGACCAATAGACACACACACGCATCCTCTCTAAGATCAGTGTACATATGCCAACTCATACGCACTCTTGCGCAGACAAAAACACAAACCCACACACACACACACCAGCCTGCTACCATTTTGGTTTTTGTGCCTACACAGGTGTGTTGCTCTGTGACAGGGCGAGCTATGGCGAATAGATGACAAGAAGAGGAGAATCCAGGATAATTTACATGCATCATTCCTTAGGAAATAGGGACCAAAGGACTACACGCTTTTTAAAAGAATATAAATATATAAATATATATATATATATTTAAAAAAAACTCTTACCTTGTAGCTGCAAGTATTACAATTTATTAGTAGTCAAAATAAATCATTAAATCAATATCCAGTGGCCTAAGTAAGAACAAAAAGGAAATAATGTATACATTGGAAAAAGACAAGGAAACCTAGTAAATGGATGGTTATTATGTGCTGGTTGCTGTTTGGCTGCCAGGAATAGTTTAGAACATGTAGAATACTAGAATAGTAGATTTGCTCATTTCTGCTGTTGTTTTTTTAAAGACAAAAAATACTTGAACTTGTAAAGTGAGGGGGGTGGGATGAAAAGATAAAAAAAAGATTCATTTTGTCTGTATTACGCCGGTGGGATTCGGAACATTGCAGTTGTTGTGTCGGAAGTCACGGTCAGGCCACTGGATATCTCAGTCATGGTGGTGTACAGTACAATTCACAGCACTATCTGACGGCTGTAAAGGAACTGTTCTGGAGGACAAAGACAACAGGGGAAGAGGAAACAGTGATGGACCTTCCTCGTGTCTGTGCTGGACAGGGTGTGAGGCTTACTCTCCGCGAGCCTTTGTGTTCACGCGACAATCCACTGACAAGACCGAATCGGAACACGGCGTGTTTTCTCCCAAGCTTTGTGTCACGACAGGGAGTGTGCTGTTATGAAACTTCCTGAAACAAATCTATAAAGTGACCAGCTTCCGCAAAAGGAGACAGAAAACAATGATGAAAGAAATGAAGGCGAGCAGAGAAGAGGAGTAAGTTGATAGCTACTGAAACTGCCAAAAGGGAGGACTCAACCGTATACAATGAATTGGCTCTCATAACAATTGAGACCCCCGACTATGTAAAAAAAAAAAAAAACGTGTTCCAGGCAAGAGAGAGGAAGAGAGAGCAGGGATGTTCATGTGGGCTGAAGCTACTGGAAAGTTCTTATGATACTGAGAAACATGGCCTCCTGTCTCCCCGGCTGCAAAGTAGATGCAAGCAGAACTTGTTCTGGAAAGACAAACTATATTGATTGATGTCAAAAGCTTTTAGAGCTCATTTAGCTTTGTCGTATATGATGTAAATGCCACTGTTAATATGTTCCCTTCCCGACCTGATTTGTTCATATATTATACGGTATATTGAGCCTGTGGAAAAACCTAACAACCCGTCTCAACCGAACCTAACACAGTCTGAATTACAGCCGTCCAGCAGACATCATTCAGCTCCTCCATGCCAGTCCATGTCAGGCAGAGAACGCATCCTTTATTTTGACAATTTTACAGTGGTGGACGGAGCCGACCCCTCCGTGAACACGGGATCAGTATGTTTGCAATGAGTCTCCAGGAGCAAGTCATATTCTGCCCACACGTGATTAAGTTGGCCCGGTAGAACACCCCTCGCCCCCCCCAGACCCCCCTGCTGCCCTGAAGAATGGCGAGCAGTTGGCAGAGGGGGACAGTGTTGTGGGTGGGGGGGGGCCAAGCCGTGGCCCCTGAGTACAACCACGCCTGACACCAGTGTGTCCCACCTTGCCTTCTCCTGTATCCTTCTTAGCGACGATTCTCTGACACCCCCTCCAAATCCATGCAGGCAGAAGCCACGGTAACAGACAACGCCCTTCCACACCCTGGCCCGACACCGCGTGTCGCCTCCTGTGACAGCCTGCCTCTGTTTACCTCCATGTGGGGCGGACGCATTCCGGATCACCGCGGCATTTGACTGGCCGAAAGCAGTGCCGACTCGCATCCCATCAGACTTAACCACAGTGCAATGACTTTCATTCTCTCCCAAACGACCCTGCTCTTTTCTGTGAGCAATGAAAAAAATATATTGGATTTCTCTTTTTTCAGGCCGTATCTATCCGGGCTTTTACTATGCCATGTTACTGTAATGTGTATCAACAATGCTGAGGACACTGGTCATTCTGCTGGCTAAACTGTTCCCCTGAAACGATGTTCCTAACCAATGTTCACGGTTATTTGTTCCTTCATATTAGACATGCTATTTCACCTTCCCTCTAATTAGGTTGTAATGGTAACGCTATACATTAACACCGGACGAGTGAAAAATGCATCAGCATAATCACTTGGACCAAATGACTTTGGGGTTGGTCGTCTGTGTGCTCTACGATGGCAGAAGGTAGATTAGAGAGAGTTATGTTTGAACGGGCTCCCGGGCAACGCAGTCGATGGCGGACCTGGCACAGACACAGGATCCAGGAAGCAGGGTAGAACCCCTCGTATCATAGCCACTCTAGGTATTAATGTTTGATATTTGAGTGGTGTGGGTATATATTATTTCAAACATAAGTGTAAAAAAAAAAAAGGTTTGAAACGTTGCTCCCGGCACAAAAGCTACTGAGCAAATAGCGGGTTGAAATGGGCAGCAACCAACCAGCGTGTTGAAAAGCCGTGCGTTCCTCCATTGCAGCCACCTGCTGAGTGGTCTGTGTTATTGTACTTCAGCTTTCAGCATGTAATTGTATCTCAACAATCTTTTCAGAGGATGCCTTTTTCCTCAAAATAACCTGCTCGGAAAAAAATAATCTTTTTCACTACAGTATTACAGCCGGGACACCTGCAATGCATAGTATTGCATAGAGTATTGTTCAGACGTGAAAGGAGGAGAATTGGTGAAGCAGAGTAGTTCTTTTGAATCAAATCAAACCCATAGAAGAAACTGGGCCAGCTTTGGTCTTGGGCATTCTCAACTTGCCTTCAAAAACACAGTAAAAAAAATAAAAACTGAAAAAAAATCACACTCAGCCTTTAGATGTTCTGAAGTCAGCCAAAACATGTAGGGACGCGGAAGTCACAGGAGTCAATGTGTAGGTCAAGTGAAGTGGGTTCATTTACGTAGTGCTGAGTTAAAGAATAGGAAAACTAATGTTCCATGAGCCTCGTCTCCAATGGTTGTTTCTCTGCTGGCTCAAGACTGGTTCTGTGACCCTCACACAGAACCCTACGGGCCGCTCCGTTAGCCTCTCTCATCTTTCTGTAGAACGCCGCACACCCCCAGAATGCACTTAGAGCAAGGTCGTATTCAACCCAGGTCCAGTCTCCTGGCCGGTCCTCTGTTCACCGCTTGACTAACAGTGGCGTGCTCGTACAGGGAGCTGCCACAGCATGCTCTGAAGGCTAAATCAGGCAGTGTTGAATCAGGGAGTTGTTTGAACCGGGGGACTTTTATTGCTCTCCCACTCATGGGAGGGTGTTATTGTCGTGACACGCGGCGAAACCAGAAATAGCTGTTGCGATGCCGGAAATGAGAAGGGGGTTCGATTACATCTCTTATTGAATCTCAGCGCAGCTCTGGCCACGCTTTAGTCCATACACAGGCCATCTTGATGTTGTTATCTTAGGAGTGACTCGTTACTCACGCGACTCGTTGAATTATTGCGATCGGCGGCGGTACTGACTGATTCTTCTGAAATCAGGTCTGACTAAAATTAAATGTCATTAAAAGATATTGATGGTTTTATGTTGATGTCAAAGGTCACTGTAACATGGCCTTCAAATGTACTGTAGCATTAACACATCTGAGGTAATTATTTTTAGATTTCATGGGGACTTAGCAACCTTGGAGCCTTGAGACTGACAGAGAGGCTGGGTAACCAATCGTAAAGGCCTGAGAGGTTGACGGAAAGGGTACATGACCAATCATCTGAGCTCTGAAGCTGGCAGTTCAATAACCAATATTGAAAAGAGAGAACTGCTGTAGCATGTCTGCCAGCCCCTGGGTGTAGAGAGCACTCACCCTAAAATAGCAGTGATTGTCAAGGAAAGGAAGAGAACTGTAATTGACTGAAAGTGGAGAGATAATTAAAAGAACCTGTTGGACAGGAGGGAGAAATTAATGCCTCTCATTTAATAGCTGCTTTGGGAGAAGAGGAGAGAGCTTTTTCCTCATCTCAAACAGCTCACACAAAAAGGGTTTTTGGCCATGGAAATGGGATTCCAGCTGAAACGGAAAGTGAAGTGCGTTTGGGGGTGGGGGGCTTGGGTGTAATGGGGGAGGCGAGCACTAAACCGAAACTCCACAAAATCTCTTTTATACTCAGGGCATCAGGCGCTATGATGTCAGGATTAGTGGAGACTTTCAGAGCCTTGCCTTCCCCGCGGGGAGCAGTGGCTGAGCGGTCACCCAGAGAGACGGAGAGGTTAGTGGGAGCGTGTTGTGCCCCTGCACATTGCATTGTGGGTCTCTGTATGAACCTGAGAGAGGATCACAGCCAGTCAGCCAGACAGTCAGTCAGTCAGTCAGTCTGTCGGGGGGGGGGGGGTTAGGGGGCACAATGACTATAGCAAAACAGTGGCACAGGAACATGTAAACAATAATGCCTTGAATATATCAGGTCATCGAGCAAAAAAAGGCTTTGATCCCATCATAAAACAACATAAATAGCCGTGAATCACAGGAAAGTGCGCAGTCATGTTCGACAACAAAGACGGAGATTAAAGTCCCAAATGATGAAGACAAGTAATGTTTCATTGTTTCATGTAAATAAAAAAGGAGAGAATGAAAAGGTAGCAGGCGGTAGGAATTGCCCAGTATGGAGAGTCCTCTGCAGTAGTTAACTGGTTGTGTGGGATATTGATGTCACTATAAAACGTACCCACAACAGCCCGGGGATTCTTTAGAAGGTGGGGCATTTTAACTCTTCTGGGTTAGTGAGTCAACATGAATGTATAGCCTCAATACCAGGAGGGTCAAACAAACGACCCTATCTGCTAGTAGAGTGACTTGAGTAGAAAAGAAAACAAAAAGAAAAGTCTACAAAATTCTAAGTGTCTAAAGACAATGAATATCAAAAGAAATTCTAAAGGACCTGCATTCACAGTTTTTTGTTTTGCACGGTGTCCAGCTAATAGCCACAAAAATAGACTCCAGAGTGTCGGGAGAATGAACATTTCCAAAAACTATGGATGGAGGACTATTTTAACAAATGTTAACGTTGAGACATTTTCAGTGCGGCCCCAGGACGTTGTTGAAGGTCAAACTGTGCCCCTAGGGGGCAGAATGGGTGTGACAGCCCGGGTCTCTCCTCTCAGCATAACAGGGAAGGAGGAAAGCTGAGGGCTGATTCCAGATGATTTAATAGCACCAAAACTTCCCCCTGGAGCGAGGCATTCATTAGAATTCTGTTTACACTGTCACATCATGATATTTCTGACAGCTGAAAGATTGCCTGTGCACTAGCTAATTGGATTAGTCCAATCGGAGCTGATGAGATGGAGAGATGTGACCTCGATGTGGTGAAGAGCGGGCACGCCCCTCAGTCTGCTGCCCGCCGCGCGCTGCAGGGGAGCAGGTGAGAGTGACAGCAGCCGTCAGCCTGCCGGCCGCTGGCTGTGTGCGTAGTCTGCCACCGAGGGCCGGGCGGTGCCCGCCAGTCACTGCCACACCTCAGGAGAGGGCGAGGGTTGCCAGATTGGGTCTGAAGACGTGTACATTTGAATCCAGGTGTATGATTACGAGACGAGGGGGGGGGGGGGGGGCAAGGGAGCTGGATGTACTGATGCTGGAATGAAGGAGCGTCAGGACCGTCCTTCAGATCTCTCTGCCTGGCTGTGTGAACGGTCTTCTCTCCGCCCCCCGCAGGACTCCTGTACAGATAATAGAGCTTATTTTTCAATTCCTTTAAGCCTTCTTCATTCTTTTTAAATCATGTTCAGACGATAAAAAAAAAAAGAAGAAATACATAGTTAATATATTTCACTGACTTTATGAAACAGAAACTATACAATAATTTAACGGAAACATGTCGAAGAAGAAAATAATTTTATTTCTTGTATATTGAATTGCCGATGTTCAAATGGATTTTATATACATGTTGTTAAAAGTTTTTTATTTGATTTGTCTTAGAGTTTTCCTTTTTTTTGTTATCTGCTGAAGCTGGGATAGACCAAGTGTTACAAGGTTTATTCTGATGTGCTTTGACAATGCATACGCTGAAGGGACATTTCGCTGCACAATACCAGTATGGAATGACTTGGGTTGATTTAAAAAGATGTTGAAATTACAGTCAGTATAGCTATTACATTTAGTACACAAATTAAGACGGTAAATGATGATTAAAAGTAATGTGGATTCATAAAGATGAATCCATTGCACAACTCAATTTCAAGAGAACTTAACAGCTGTAAGTAATGCTTGTTGGGATGGATTTATTGTAGGTTTTTTGTTCTTTTGGAACACCTTTGAACATTTATCTTTTTTTTATTTTAAGGATAAGCTGCCATTTACCATGACCATTGTTTGTTAACCATGGACTAATTTTTTGCTTGATCATGTTTTCTTAATCTTGGATACTGTTTTTATAGGAAGTTTTTCAAAGATACCTATGTTTTGATTTAATCTTCTCTGCATGCGGGAAGTTGCTCTAAGACTTAATTTCTCAAGAGCTATTTCAACATTACTGGACTATCTTGTATATAATAACTGTGGTTGACTCTAAAACCCCTGAACAAAATGTGCCAATAATAGATTGAAAGTTCCACAACACTGTTTGGCTCTGATCAGGTCAATTAATGGTCAAGTCGACCCATGGTTAGGTCAACCAATTTATAAGTCGACCTATGGTTAGGTCAACCAATGTTCAAGTCGACCCATGGTTAGGACAACCAACGACCTGATCAGAAGAGGGAAGGCTGCTTTAAAACACAGTCCATTCTCTTTGACAGTACTACCTGTGAAGACGTATTGCATTGTATTCTGGGTACGCCAATACTAGTTATTTTGTGTTGATGCTTCTTCATGTATATGCTCTGTTTTTTTACCTGCAGAGATGATGAGTTTCTGTTGAACTGAAATGCAGCTGTCAGTTGTAAAGATTGCCTTGTGTCAGTTTTGCCTCAATCCCACTTCTGACACCAATAAGGACGGGGTCATACAGTATTTTTTCCATCTCCATCGGTTACAAGGACCAAATGTTACCACATGAAACCAACAGGGCAGCGATGCCCTGATCACACATGAAACGAGAGCATCCAAGAAACTGTTCAGATTTCTAGAAAAGTGAAAGTCATCCACTGTACTTTGCATGGTGAGACTTTACATTCCCAGCTTTGCTCTCTCCTTCCATTCACTTGATTTACTTTTTCCGGAAAAATGTTAATTTCAACTTATCATAATTTATTTTTGGTGCTTATCAGTTGATTTATTAATGTCATTTTAGGAGAGTTACATTTTTCTGTAAATCTTTCAGATTTTTACTTTAACACAAAACTTGGTTTATTATTTTATTTTCTTGAAACAGAGCTGTAATTTGAAGTGTTGGCACGGGTCTGTTTTCCCTCATTCGGGGGGGGTTTCTTCCATAGTGCTCTTTGAACTCTGTAGTTCTCTAGTTCATTATATTCAACTTAGACTAAAATAAAGCACAGTCCTGTAGAAGATTGAGCCTGCATTGTCCGTCTTTCATTGATTCAATCATGCACACTCCACTACATTCTGATGAACTTAAATATCATGTCCATCTTTAATTGATACAATCACGTACAGTCACTACAGTTTTATTAACTAAAAAGAGAATAATACCCCAAATATTGTGCCATGGCATTGGGGTTACATTTCATGAGGTATTTAACATGGCATTGGAATGTAACTCAATGATTGGGGGGTTTTGCGGCTTAATTAGTAGGTGTAAATTTGTACTGCGCTGGGTCACAATACTGTGCTAATGTGATATTACAAAATACCACTTGCCAGCTAACTAGCTAGGCAAATTTTTTACTAGTCTGATAACTTTCCTGGGCCTTTATATTTTTGTGGGGCCATTGTACTTTTTGATTCATACAGAGAATGCATGTAGAACATGTCATTCTATCAGTTGAGATAATATCGCTAACCATATCTGAATACCAAATCAGATGAGTCAGTAGGACATGGTTTAAAAATGGCCAATAATGCATAATAAATGGGATGGAGATTTGGCTGAGAGTAAATTTTAAATCGATCCAACGTAAATGGATATTCAGGCATCTTAGTCAAAACTTGTGAATCTGTATTGGTTGGAAAATGAGTCACAAGTAGTAATGTATCAATAGTAGTAATGCATCAACTCATTAGTATGAGTATGAATGAATCAGTAGGTGTTTTCTCAGAGACAACCAGGAACGGTGAAATGTAAAAGGTTTGTGATGTAGAAAGATGCTGCAGATGCAGGAATGAAGCAAAACTGGAACTTGTCTGCAGTTACTAAGTTTTCTTTTTCTAAACCAATAAAAAGCTCACTAGCAGTGACTTGTCACAAGTCATGGTCCTGGTTCAAAGTTCACACACCCAGTTGAACAACCTGAAATCCCTGACTGGAGTGCAGCCCCAACAGACTCAATGACCACATTGTCCCCTTAGACACTATCGATAGCTTGAGTTTATTGGTTCTTAGGATAGTATAGGTGTGGAAATAGATTTATAGCGGTTCAATCTACAGACAATAAAAAAGCAAAAGGCCCATTTGGGACAGTAACTCGTAGCTACCCACATGTTGACTCCTGGTCTACGTCTCCGGAGACTTCCTCATTGTGCTACAGACAATCCATGATCCCTCATGACAGACTGGATAGTGCCTCGAGTGAGCCTTGCTGAATTATTTCTGCTTTTTCAATTGTGCCTCGCTCATACCCCTGAGATAACACAATGTTGCTTCTGAGCTATAAGCCTCGGCTGCTGGCTACCACTGTTGATACTCAATCTGTCCTGTTTCCCCAAAAGCCAATGAAACACATCTAACAGCCTTTGGTTGTGTTTGTTGTTGGGAAGGAGGGGTTGGGAAAAGATTGAAGATAGAAGTAAAACAGAAACACTTTGATCTGTTCTCTTGTAGAACACCAATTACAGACTGGTTGATAAAGCTTTTATTGGTAGAGTATCGAGGGGTGGTGTGATTTTATGATTGTGTACTTATATGTGAAAGGGTCAGAAGGATTTTACCATGTTTCCAATTGTAATGAATTAATATATACAGCTTTTTCACAATATGCATATCATGGATCATTTAGGGATTTACATTTTGATTATGAAAAACCCTTTTTTCATTACAATTTATTTGCCCTTTCATGCTTTTTCCTATACATATTTTAAACATTATTTGTAAATGTCAAAATAGATATTCCATGTGTTTTTATAAAGGTTTAAGGCATCACATTGTCTTTCCTGTGTCTGAAAGGAGTTTACCAAAAATATAATTAAAAAAAGTTTCTCTCTACCCATATTTGATCATATACCCACATAAGAATATATTCAAGTAATTTAACTTCTTTGAAAAACTGAAAAGGACGTGTCTACATTTAAACGGCTCCTCAAAAGCTTGTATGGATCACAGAGACTACATATCAGATCTTCTGTGTCCTTAGAATTCTGAAGTACTTATCAGTTTGTAACATAAACAGTTTGGTCATGACAGTCGGTTTTGAAAGATAAAACAGCTATTGAACACTGAGACAAAAATGAACAATGTAGCCAAGACATCCTGCTTTCATATGATGTGAAATATTAGTTTCTAACACACACGGATGCGGTGTTCAAACCTGTTTGTAAACATTTGCCCTCATTAATAAAACATGCATACAATCAAATTTGATCTTAAAATAATTGTATGATTATTTTATTGACATAAGCAAACCAGTTCCACGGAAAGCCGAGTGAATGCTAGACTTTGATTTATCCTTTCAACAAAGACAAAATTGAAGCAGGTGTAGGAAGATCTTAGCTACTTAGTGACCTCATTAATCTATCAAGCACAAGGTGACAGCGAAAACCTGCAGACACTTCAGACAATGTCAAGAAATAAGATAATGATTCACAACAATACTTGTCATTATCACGCAAAACAACAATCAAAACACCCTCAGTAACAAAAAACATTTTTTTTATTATCATAATACCTGATATAAAATGACGAGGAGTATTACACATACAAACGTAACACAATACACCCACAACTTTGTTGATTGTTTTTAATTTATCAGGTTAATGTATTACACGCATTACATGCACAAAAATCATAAGAGATGGAGATCATAAATGGTTGTTATAATTTCGGTGGCTGGCATGTTGATTAGCTAACATGTCGCAAATTGACAAGTCAGTGGATAAGTAAACCAGTGCTTTTGGGGCAAGTAGTTACCCTAACGTTGAGCTTGCTCTTCTAAAAGACTTTGGCTCTGGGCTGGGCTGCCAAAGAGAATGAAAAATTGTTAATTACCCTTTTCAGGCTATAATTTATGCTGAAAGCTGTCAATTCATGGGTTGATGATCGCCACACCCGTAATTTACCAGGTTGTCACATATAAACAAGGACAGGTGCAGCGCATTCTCGCATCTACGGCTTTATACAATTTATCAATCTGCAATGACATCTACAGTACGTTCATTTTGACCAGGTGTGACGGTTTCGTGAATCACACTTTGAAATTATCATATGTCCCTTCCCACGCTTAAATTTGAGATATTTTCTAAGAAGATTTCATGAATTGTCTTCCAGGACATCTTAGTCTGACGAACATTACGATTTGCTGCCCATTTCAATACAACGGCCAAATGCTGGCTGATTCATGTCCAATTAGTAACAGTCAAAACTATGTACAACAGAATTATGTTATGATGGACAATGAAGGGGGATAATTAGAAATGTTTCTATGCAAACCTTCATAATGGAGATCCCCTTTCACTGAATTTCACACCCCTTCATATTCCACATTTAAATGAGTATGACAGCTACTTCTCAGAAAGTTGAGTGTTAGAGAGAAAGAATATAGCTAACCGTTGAAATAACAGTTACAAATACACTGCTCAAATAAATTAGTGGAACATGTGATCATCACATTATAACACCAAGTAAACTTCAGGGTTATCGATCTGTCCAGTTAGGAAGCAGAAATGATTGTGAATCATTGTCTCCTGTTTTGGTGCAAATGAAGGTGACAACAGGTGCACTGGGGGAGCATCAGGAAGACAACCCCCAAAATGGGAATAGTGGCCGCAGACAATTGCTCTTTTCTTATCCTTCCTGACTGATTCTTCTCTAGTTTGTTAGCGTCCTTCTCATTATCATAGTAGCATGAGCCTATTCAGGTTGCACAGGTAGTCCAGCTCCTCCAGGATGGCACATCCATACGTGCTGTTGCAAGAAGGTCTGCTGTGTCTCCAAGCACACTCTCAAGGGCATGGACAAAATAGCAGGAGACGGGTCATTACAAAAGAAGAGCTGGACAGAGCCGTAGAAGGGTATCAACCCAGTAGCAAGACTGCTTTCTACTGCTACTGGTGTGCATGTTTCTGACCAACCTATCAGAAACAGACAACGTGAGGGTAACATGAGGGTCAGAGGTCCTCTAGCGGGACCTGTGCTCACAGCCCAGCACCCATGCAGCTCCATTGGCATTCGCCAGAGAAGACCACAAATGACAGGTCCACCATTGGCGCCCTGTTCTCTTTACAGATGAGAGCAGGTTCATACTGAGCACGTGTGACAGACGTGAAAGACTCAGGAGATGCCATGGTATATGTTATGCTGCCTGCAACATCATCCAGCATGACATTGATGGTCGGGGGAGATATCCTTGGGGAACTCCACTTGTTAGCCAACAGTACCCTGACTGTGGTTAGGTCCCGCGTGGGGGAGTGGTGCCCTCTATTCCTCTTGGGACAGGAAAATGAGTGTATAGGAAAATGAGTGTCATGCCGTCACTTTCCTCAGACCTGAATCCAATTAAGAACCTCTGGGAAGTTATGTGTCAGTGCATTGGATTCCGCCAAAAGCCCCACAGACTGTCCAGTAGCTCACTGATGCCCTGATCCAGGTCTGGGAGAAGATCCCCTAGGACACTATTCGCTGTCTAGGTGTATGTTGGGTTGTGCATTCAGGACCGTAGGGGCCATACACACTACTGAGTCACATTATGAGTTGCCATGGAGAAATTCACACAAATTGGAACAGCAGTGATTTAAATTGTTTACTTTGATAAGAGTTAGAATCCAGCCCTCAATTGGTAGGTCGATTTTTGTTTCCATTGATCATTGTTATATGCTTTTGTTGTCAACGAATAGCATAATTTACAGATATTGATCTTTAATGTATTTCGTTAATCGGGATCCAATGGAGGATTTAAGTGTTTCCCTCCATGTTTTGAGCAGTGCATATTTGTAATGGGTAACAGGTTGAAAACACTAAGCACATGCCACTCAAAAGCTTCTATTTGTTCACTATAATATATTCAAGGCTGAGATTAGTCTACAATGACCCACAGCTAGCTGTAATCCTCTGTAAAGTAGTAGTTGCTTTGTGCATCTTTATGTCCCTGAAGGGCTTTCTAAAATGACAGGACAAAGGGCGTTACATTTTCGATTCCATCCGTCTTAGCATGCAGATTCTGAATTCACAAAAGCTTATAACTACATGGAAAACTGGAGTGGACAGTGGGTAAGCAAAGCTCCCCAATCCTTCTGAACGTATTATGTATTACAAAAGCTTAATCAATATCTAATCAAGGAGAATACGAAGCTCTGGTGTCTTACAGAGCTCTTTGTTGTCAGAGGTGAGGTTTCCATGGTGACTGGACAGGCGGGGAGAGCTTAGGTCTCAGCCTGTATTGACGGAAATTAAGAAGCATTGATAAGACTTGAAGATGTTGGGATTGAAAGGGGGAGATAATTAAAGAGATGGATGCAGGACCAGCTAGCAAAGGGCTCAGCCTAGATCCAGGATGGAGACACAGGACTACATACAGGCATGCACACGTAATCTCCATGCTTTACAAAAAGGATAAACCGAAATAAAGCCCTTGTTAAATCTTTCTGAATTAAATGTCAGTGTATTTCTCATCAGTGTATTTAAAAAAGAAAGCCATTTTAGTTTTTTTCAACAGGTGTGGCTAAGTTAGCTAGAGGTCTCGGTTGCTGCCTCTGGTGAACACGTACCGCTGGGTGGGTTAGAATGCAGCTCAAAGTTCTTTCAGCACAGAAACATGGCCTCCGTTAATATATTCCTGAAAGTATTTGCCTTGCAGTGGCTGTATGATGCATCCGCCTGTTCCTTCTCATTACGTTCCTAGGGACAGGCGGCCACCTCGGGCAGCTAATTGACCGAGGGGCTGATCGAAGAAACGCCGCTAATAACAAAACGCCTGAAAAATAACTGAGGCAAATGGTATTATGGTGAGCGGCGATGCTTCCCCAGGATAACTAGGAAACACTTAGCAGGGACTAGCAACGCGTCCATGCCCAGAGCTGCTTTCCCAGGGTATTGTTGGAAGCGGTTGTTCCTTCAGGATCGCAGAATATTAAGCGTTTGAACAGCTTTATGTTGGACAAATGACTCAACATTGTTGCAAAACAGATAGAACGGAAGCCCATTGGCAAAGATGAGAGACAAAAGCCTTTGAAAGATCGGGCATACATTAATTTTCAGTGCAACTGCTCACTTTACACCCTGTCACACGCACAAGCTTTCATAACATTGCACTGCATGCCAACAATTCCACGACGACTCCGACTGCAATCTTACACTGCACTGTCATATGTAATATTTAGTATGAAAATCAATGCAGACATTTAGTTGCTGTCAAAAACTGTGTGTAGGATGGCCAGCACATTAGTTCAGCCTCTGTGTCTGATGCTTCAGAGAAATGCTCATTTGGATCTTTCAACATTCAAAAGAACACATTTTGCCCTTTGCTGGGCATGTTCAGAGAGATATAGTGCCGTGTTAATGTTGCCACTCATTTTTTATTTAGGCTGGTCTTGTCATTGTGACTAAAATATCTGACATATTTACCGTTTCAATTATGATTTATTATAGTTATTTTCAAAATGACAAAAACATTTTGGTCAACAAAATGTCCTTATGCTTCAGTCACAGATTTGTCAAATGAAAAGTATTGCGTCATTGAAATATAGTAAACATACCACTGACTTCAATGTACACAAACATACTTAGTCTTGTTCTAACAACACATTTCTCTGCATAAAATTTTTTGGATGATACTCTTCTGAAATTGTTGGAAAAATATATTTAACAGATGAAGTTCAATAATTAATGCAGAGAAAAATACTAAGCGCATAAGATTACATTTATTTTAACACTTGGAAAAAACTTGAAGTCTGACATATCTATGGAATGTCCTGGGTATGTCATTTCTTTTCCACCAATAGTAGCATTGCATTATTGGGATGAGAAAGTAAAGATAATCTGCTAATGCCCATTTATGTTTTTGATTGTACAAATAAACTCTGAGATGCTCCATTTCCCAAATCCTCTTATCCAATTGTTGTAGTTATACAAGACCTTTGCTACAAAGATATTGTTGTACCTCTTATGTGTCAACCAAAGTTTTCATTTAGTTATTGACTTATTTAAATCAACTGCCACAAAAAAATAGGTAGGCTATTTTACTAATATTTGTACTAATAAATTATTTCACTATATTTGTTTACTAAATAAACATTGTTATAATGGTGCTCTTCCTTCTGTTTTGTTTAATCTGGATAAATACTGCTAAATTGCCCTGGGTCAATTGGAGGAAACACACATTATTTAGGATAATAAATATTGAATTTTTACTTCCCAGTATGTATTTTCTTTTTTTCTTGATAGACCCAACTGTTCAAATTACAGATAAATAAGTAACATGTCAATTATGATTATATGTTATATACATGTAAAACCTATTTGCATACTTGTTGGTGAACGTGCTTTGTAAAACAAATATATAACATTTTATTATAGCAAATGTGAACTCTTTGATCAAATTGACCTGAACATAAAAGGAAGGTTGGAGCTAAGATGAAGTATGCATCTTAATCTATGTAAGAGTAATGTTCCAAAGAATAATCAGTCTCACTAATTAGGATCATAGATTCAAAAGAAGGGCCGTTAATTTAAGTGCAGGTAATATGCTTCATGTTTTTCAAGTGACGTACCCCGAGCAGTCATAAAGAGTAAAACAGCGTCACCATTTGAATTTGCATAAGAATCCTAGCCAGGGCTTATATTTATGCAGTTCCAGTCATGGGTCGTCTGGTCTTAATGTATCTTGGTTAAATGCCTGTGACAGCTCTCGTCACCTCCTCCAAATATCAGCACAGGCGGTCAGAGATACTCTTTGTCAAAGCGTGTCTTTCTGTTGTCTCAGGTAATGAAGATGGGGGCTAGCATCTATGCATACACACACACACGACTCGCCGTGCCTTTAACTACCTGTCACTTTGTGTCTCCCTCTTTCTGTTTCAACTCGTTCTTTATAACAGGGTATCAAAAGGAAAGCTTTAACCACAGGGGTTAAATGAATCAATGAGAAATTGATATCTAAGCTTATTTAGAGCTTTTGATCTGCATGTTTTTCCACAGACTTCATACGTGGGGGGTCATTTGAAATTCTGGATAAAGGTACACTACCATTGAAAAGATTGTGGTCACTTTCTTACATTTATTAAATTTATTTGATCAGAAATTCCGTGTAGACATTGTGAATTCGGTCAAAGACTATTGTGCTGGATGTTTTTATGGAATTATATACATTGTTGTCCCGAAACCCATTATCAGCAATCATCAGTCCTGTGTTCCAATAGAACCCTTTGTTTGCATTGCAAATATATCATCTTAAAATGCTAATTGATCATAAAATTTAAAAGAAGCAATAAAACAAGCCTTTTGTAGACTCATTGAGTATCTGGAGCATCAACAATTGTGGGTTTGTTTACAGGCTAAAAATTGCCAACAATCAAGTACTTTCTTCTGAAATGTGTCAGACTATTTTTGTTCTGAGAAAACAAAGGCTATTCCATGTGAGAAATTGCCAAGATCTTGTACAACATCTTGTACAACGCTGTGTACTACTCCCTTCACAGAACAGCACAAACAGAAAGAGGAGAGGGAGGGCCCGGTGCACTACTGACAAAGAGGACAAATATATTAGAGTGTCTAGTTTAAGAAACAAAAGCCTCACTGGTCTTCAACTGGCAGCTTCATTAAAGAGTACCCTCAAAACAACAATCTCACCATCAACATTGAAGAGACGACTTCGGGATGCTGGCCTTCTAGTCAGAGTAGCAAAGTTGTATGTGTTTCAGATTACAAAATAGAACATTTGTGAGATGCATTACCAAATAAACAATTGCTGGAGGTGTTTTTGCGGCCACCTGTCAAGCATGGTGGAGTCCATGGGATGGTCTGTGCATGTTTTTGTGGCGTTAAGTGAGAGATTTCCACAGGATAGCAGGAATCCTGATAAGGAAGGCTATCACTCCATGCTGTAACGCCTTGCTATACCTTATGGACTGTGCTTGATTGGGGTAATTTTTCTAACTACGATAACAGTAAACCCTGTAATTCACAATAACATATAACGTTGTGTGAGAGCAAAAGGTTGGAGCACAACGAATGAACCAAACACATCTAACAAGACCCAACCGCCCCACGGCCATTATGCTCACATGTTAGCTGCTCTTACAGCGCTTGGCTCATTGAGTCCGGGGGAGTCCAGTGAACATTGGTCCTCTTCTCTACGGCCAACTGTCTCTGTAAGCCCCACTGGTCCTCGACAGAACTGTCTGTCAACAGCTGATTAACACTTGAGATAATAGGTCATTAAAGCTCCCCTTCCGATCAATGAGTCCAATCGAGTAATCAAGACAGAAATCGAATGAACCCAGACCAGCATGAAGCCCGGTGGGAGAACCAGGCCTTTAATAAGTATTGGAGAAGTAGAGGCGCATTTCGGTTTTCTCTAGGTGTAAGCAGAATGAACTAAAACAACCACAGCAAAGTCAGAGGGCCGTTAAGGTCAACTGGGCCGCTACTGTGCTAACACACTCTCCCGTCCAACCGTTACGCCCGGCACTTGCCAGGCCAGTCCCCTGACTGTCTCCAATGCTTAGGAGTCTTTGTTGAAATCTCTCTTGGGGTCCGGTGGGGCTGTGTCGGCAAGT
Source organism: Novumbra hubbsi (assembly GCA_016801125.1). Taxonomy (NCBI): domain Eukaryota; kingdom Metazoa; phylum Chordata; class Actinopteri; order Esociformes; family Umbridae; genus Novumbra; species Novumbra hubbsi. The sequence continues at coordinate 29,824 of JACXGK010001643.1, forward strand.
TAAAAACCCTGGGTCTTAATAGACGATGTAGCTTTATTACTCTAGGGTTATTCAGCTTCATCCGCGCCCCTTTGATTAACGTGCACACACTTAGTACCTTTCACGCTCCGGGGGAAGTCTCCAAACACACAATCAGCTGCTAGAACACACATACGCAAAGTGGACCAGAGGAAGGACAAGACGGTTTGGGGACAGGCATTTCCCCCGGCAGGCAGGAGAGTGTTAGAGGGGCCTTAAACTCTGTCTTTCTGTCAGCCTCTTGATGGCTGAGCTGAGAGGACCGAGAGGAACATTGGCACCGAGAACAGAGGGATCAGGCATTATCATCAAAACCAAGCCAGAGGCTCCCCACTGTGTCTTCCCATCTTCCAGGAGTCAAGCTGCTTGTCTGTTTGTTTGTTGTGTCAGTATGGATGTGGTTTGTCTTTCTTTTAAATCAATGCACTTTTTTTCTCTCTCCTAAAAGGCCCATGCCATTGGAAGGGCAAGGAAACCGCAATGAAAGGAAAGTCACACAGATGGGGGGTTTTACTACGTGTGTTTCACAAGGATTATCTTTGAAATACTTTAATTATACAGATCAAATATTTTGTGGTTCACTTTTAATGCTTTTCTATCTTGGAAAAACATCAGAGGAGGAGCATTGCATATTAACATTTTAATATGCAATGCATATTACAGAATTCAGAATACCGTACACTATATTCGGTATATATGTATGTGTACGTATTAACACTGATCATGTGTTAGAAACATGAAAAAGTATCTGAGCGACATTTGCAAGGGCCAAATTGTGATGGCTAGACGACTGCGGACCTTGCGGGGTGTTCCTGGTCTGCTGTGGTCAGTACCTATCCAAAGGGGTCCAAGGAAGTCAAGGCGTTGAAACGGCGACAGGGTCATGTTTGGCTAAGGCTCATTGAGGCACGTGGGGAGGGAAGGCTGGTCTGTGTGTTCCAATCTAACAGACAAGCTACTGTAGCTTAAATTGCTGAAAAAAGGAATGTGTGTTCTGATAGAAAGGAGTCAGAACACACAGCGTATCGCAGTTTGTTGCATGTGGGCCTGCATAGCCGCAGACCAGTCAGGGTGCCCATGCTGACCCACTGCCTACAATGGGCACGTGAGCATCAGAACTGGACCACGGAGCAATGGAAGAAGGTGGCCTGGTCTGATGAATCACACATTCATTTACATTACATGGATGGCCGGGTGTGTGTGCATCGCTTACCTGGAGAACACATGGAACTAGGATGCACTATGGGAATAAGGTCAGCCGGCGGAGGCAGTGTGATGCTTTGGGCAATGTTTTGCTGGGAAACCTTGGGCCTGCCCTGCCATTCATGTGGATGTAACTTAGACATGTACCACCTACCTAAGCATTGTTGCAGACCATGTACCCCCTTTCATGGAAACGGTTTTCCCTGATGGCGTTGGCTTCTTTCAGCAGGATAATGTGCCCTGCCGCAAAGCAGAAATTGTTCAGGAATGGTTTAAGGAACACAACAACGAGTTCAAGGTGTTGGATTAGCCTCTAAATTCCCCAGATCTCATCCCAATTGGGTATCTGAGATATGCTGGACATGCAAGTCCAATCCATGAAGGCCCCACCTCACAACTTCCGAGGTCTAGTAGAGTCCATGCCTCGACAGGTCAGGGCTGTATTATTAATTAAACAAAATGCAACCTAGTTATGGAAGTTGCCACACAGGTTACCATTAACCCCTACCTGTCAACCATCAAAGATGCTGCCACATTTTGAGGATTTAAAAAATCCATTGTTGAAGAATCATTGGTCAGACTAAATTTGAAAAGAAAATTAAGACTTCAGAGCATTCTACAGAAGTTTGAGATGAAGAAATGTAAAAGCATAGATTAAAAAAGGGTACAAAACAATATCATACAGCACAAAAAGTGCTTAGAGCTCATTTAAATCAATAATCAGAAACTGAAAGCTGCATCACACAACCCAGGCACTTCCAAGAAACGTTTGTCACTCTAATTCAATCCTCAAACAAAAAGACCCCAAGAGGCCCACAATGACTTAGAAAGAGGTACAGAGTTCAGTGGCTTGGAGTTTACCAGTTAACCATATCAAAATACAGTTCTGTATTTGAACCCAGCTGTGATGTAGGACAAGGTTTTGTGGTCAGGTGAAAGTGTGGTCATGACAACAACCTAACAAATGCCAATGCATCAAAACACACAATTCCATCTGTAAAGTATAGTGGTGAAACATCATGCTGTGGGGATGCTCCTCAACATCCAGATGTTGATTCATGTTTAGATTGAAGGAATAATGGGTGGAGAAAAATATAGGGAAATATTGCAAGATAACCTAATTTAGCTAAGACACTAAAGCTTTGGGGGAAATTCACATTTCAGCAGGACTGTGATAACAAAGAAGGCCAAAGCAAAATTGGAGTTGTTCAAGTATGAAAAGTGATTGGTCCAGTCAAAGTCCTGAAACATTATTTAAAAATGGAGGGGCACGAACATCAACCGCCAACTAATCTGAGCATCCTGAAGAAGCTGCGAAGAAGAATGGGCCAAAATGTGTAAAGTTAGTATATAGTTATTGAATGACCTTATGAAGCTGTTATTGCATCAAATGTGTACATGGGTTGAATACTGATTCAAGTTACCTTTTTTACTCATCATAAAACCAATGTCACCTCACAATAATTGGTTACAACAGTGTTTTAAAATAAAAAATCAAACAGAGAGATTTTCAACGTAACATTTGTAATGTAATGCAATTTGAGAATTTAACACTATTGCAAGGTACTGTCTATGCAGTATATATGCAGCAATCATTTCAAAGATAGATTTCAAAAGGTAGAAGACCAACTACTGTAATGCCGCTGTATAGCTCAATCATGGACATTTCTGCTTGGATTAAAACTCACGATGCAGTGGTTCACAAAGGCCACAGCACCAGGGGAAGTGTGTCTAATTCTGACTGGGTCTTATAAGGAGCTAGGCAGACTATGCTTGCTAATAGAGAAGAGAATGATGCAACTCCGAGGCAATACCTTACTTTGCCCTTGTATCCACCATGTATCCAGGATAGGCTTGACTACAGGCGGCCAACTCCTCTGATTGGTCTGTTTACCTTCGAAAATGATTCTACTGGTCTAGTCTTGAGCGAGACAGTTGTCAGCCATAAAAGCAGATCATTAAAGTATGTTTTATATTAGATTTTTTGTAGACCAATGAGAACTTGGAATAATGCACAATGCATTATTCATGGTGGTCTTAGAGAAGCAATTGTTTTCTTTTCTTTTGAATGTGACATTTAGTTCATTCCAACATTTCTTTGTAAATAGGATTGCACTAATTCTGCAAAAGTTTTCAAAATAATGTTTTTTCTAACAGTCTTTAAAGTTCATTCTTAATATTAGAACATGCTTTCACCTCTGAACACATTTTGTATCTTAGTAACCTGTGAAGGGAAAGAAGATATGAGAAGTGACTTATTAACATGTTGCTATGACTACAGTGCTAGGCAATAACTCACAAGACTCTTTAACCCTTTCTTTTAGGCCTGACAGATAATTCTCAGAACATTTAGTGAAAGGCAAAATCAAAGATATCAGATTCCCTGTCTGCACATATAACATTTTCCTAAGATGGTGGGTGTGTGTTCTGAATTCAAACAAGTGCATTTGTAAACCCTACAGACAATGTTCTACACAAAGCAATTATAACCAAAGCTGTCTTGATCATAAGAAACATATTACTATTATTATTTTCCCACCATTACTACTATAACAGAGTTGTTTGCATACATGTAGTATGCAACAAAACTTACCATTGAAATCAGTCTAACACATTGTGAACAACAAATCTTCAGATCAAACTCACAAGTAAAAGGAAACTAAAAGGTGAGAAATGCTTTTCGCACACAGGTTAAAACAAGACTGTGAACTGATTTGAATTGATCTTATTCCAGCAAAAAAATCTAAAGAAAGATTTAACAGCTGCAATTACATCCCTAACGTCATTCCATCGGGTGATTTTGCACAAGTTAATTGTGGCAGCACACCTACTGTACTGATGCATTTCATTACATTTCAATTAGGAATTGAAACCAATTAGATAAACCACAGCATTCCATTCAGCTGGGGATCCAAAAGAACAGGCCAGGGCTTCTCAACACAACCAAGTCCAAGAACAGCCTCCTGGGCACGAGACACAAGATGATGTACAGCCATTGTTTCCTGAATAGGAATAAGGAGAATCCTTCCCGTATTGCTCTGCTTTGAAATTCATTATATTTTACCCATGGCTGGAGACCCATGCATTTCCCAAAGTAAATAATGTGGCACAAGCGTCCTGCGTAGAAATTTTTTTGCGCTTATTGACACCATGTTGAGAAATTCCCAAATACCTATATTTATATATATAAAAAAGTATTATTGCTATAACTATCAAAAAACACCTGCTTTTTTTACAATAACAACTAGAAAAGGGTTCCTTGTTTTCTCTGTAAAAAAAATTCTAAGATATTAGGTCTGTATTGGCTTATATTTTTTTTTATATATTAATAAAATGATTACATTATATAATTATACTGTCTAGCTCATTTAGTAGCTCTAAAGAAAAAGAAATGAATCAATTCAACCAACCCGGTCTAATATTACATCCTCAGTTTTCACAAGGCAGCTTTGTTCAAACAGATAAACTCCACCCAAACTGTTGCCCCCTACTCAGCAAAAAATAATAATAATCCCCAAATGAATTTCTTGATGCCTTTGCCACTGTTTATAAGACTTTATTTCCCTTGAAATATTTCTGTTTAAATGATTTACTGTAGAGCTGAGACGACGACTCATTCTGAGGGTAACGAGAAAGACTTACCATAGGTGGACTACTCGTCTTGTGACATCCTACTAGCCTACTAATATCCTTGTTGTGTCCTTAAAACAGTGTGAGAGTTAGGCACTGGGTGCATGGGTTAGCACTGTGGCTTTTATCTCAGCAGGAGTCGGCAGTGGCTGTGGTGTGAGGATAGTACTACTGCCCCCTGGAGGGTGTGTATAAAAACACAGCCTCTTAGCTTGTCCACATCCATTGCAAATGCACTGTGCTTTCAGGGTTGTCTAACTGACTCCGCTGACAAAGTGTTGCCTCTATGAGAACAAAATATTACAGTGTCTGTGTTTGTGCAGTTTACACGTAACAGACAAACACATCTGTCTTAGAATATCCCCAGCGCTGAAGTGTGGAGCACTCTCTTCCTCAGGTGAAGAAGTCAGAGAACATGTTATTTGAGCAGTGATCGGTCCATGCATCTCTGAGTACAAACAGGTGTGACCAGACCCTGTCGGAAAACAAAAACCCATGTATCAAGTCACAGACACACAGGATAAGGAAGGGAACAATCACCAAACACGCGGGCACAGACCTGCTCCCCCCCCCACTCGCCCACACATACAAACCATCTGAGAGTAATCGACAGCAGAGGTTACCTTCATTAAATGAAGGTTAGCAAGAATGCCCGTTTAGATGTTTCACATGATCCTTTGCTTCCTCCTTCCTCTCCTGTCAAACGGGCGGCCACTCTTGTCTCTTTGTTTGTGCACTAGCTCATCCCTACAAGATGCGAGTCTGTTCACCCCGTAATTTTCCCACGTCTCCTTCCACCAGTCGCCGTCTTACTGCCATCATCAAAGACCCTGTGGCCTCCCACGTAGCCGCCATGGTGAGAGCGGTCTGTATCTCGGCAACGCACCTAGCAACCGCCTCTTGTAACTATGGATTATAACCTGTTGCTAAGGGAGACAGAGATGGGGGATTGATTTTCAGGAATGAAATTCAAAAAGAACTAAAGAGACACATAAGCTTAGAGACATTGTCCCTTTACATTTATGAATGATATGTTTATTCTTTCATATGCTGTTAAGCAGCTCCCGTGTCAATGCTTCTCTAATACAATGTCATGGCAACAGCTTAAGTCTTCTTGGGTATGCTCTCCATTATTTTCACTTAATTTACTGGCAATGTTCTGAATCAATGGCATCCTTTCTTGACTCAACATTTTCTTTGTTTTTCATGAGAATGTGTCAGCTTGTAGTATAACCTTAAACGAATACTTATACTAACAGCATACAAAGTATCATTTTAAAATAAATTATGTCCTTAAATGTAATTTGATTGTTATAGATACTATGGTAGTAATACATTACGAACAACTGCTTTTTAAGCAGTTCCATAATTCAATTTGTCATTCATGTTCACACATGTTCATTACAAGTGCTTAAACAAATACATACACTGTACGTATGTAAAAAAGACTGCCTGTAAAAATATATATATTTAACATTTTCTTTAAGCTGCTGTTTGGTGAGATGGTTTTTCTATTACCAATATAAATGATTGGCAGTGACAGTAACTGTTTTATGGAATTTCACATTGTGTGAATTCTGCTGGTTGTTTTTTTCACTGATGGCTCTAAAATATATCATTTAAAATAAATCTTACGTACGAAATGTTTTGTTAAACCAATTTTTGTATAATCTTTGTTACTGTGAAGAAATAAATATACCCTTTAGATAAAGCAAAACAAATGTGAATGTGCAAACACACACACACAGACAATTGCATGCACGCACACACAAATTGACACATGCATACACCCACACACACAAACAAATACTCTCCATTTCACTGTCATCTCTCTGATTAATGCTTTTACACAAAATGGTCATTATATGAGCCTGCTCTTCTTTACTTCGGTTAAATTACAGCGCAAACCCTCCCGCTTCCTGTGGACCAGTACGGGCATGTGAAAGCCTGCAATTCCCCTGCTTTAACCTCGGCAAGGCTCTTCCAAGTACACTAATGATAACCTGCCACCGGAGAGCCAGTGGAATGGAGCCGTAATGTCCTTGGAAAGCGTTGGTTGGAGAACGAGTGGTGGTAGAGTGCCCTGCTCCATGTCTCCGCCTCCTCCTCCCCTGCCACCAATCGGGCTGTTAGGGTTCCGGACCGCGGCCTGGGTATCCAGGTAGCAAGGAGCGGGACTGAACACGGGACCACTTTATTTGGGTCTCGGTTCAAACTAAAGGGGACTGGAAATCCTTTCTAGTGTTCTAGAAATTGCCACGTAATTACATGAAACACCACATCACCATGTACATACATCTTGCTTCTTTCTGTTAAATGCTTCTGAGTTGTTTATTATATTTTCTTTAGGTGCAGTCACTTAATAGTTTATAATAATAGTTCAGTAGTGCTAATGGTAAATATAAGATTTCTGATTGTCAATGTTTGTTCTGTAAGTGCATTTGAGCATGTGCATCCATCCGACTGGTTGGTTTAATTATTTCCGGTTCCAGGTAGATCAAGTTCGGGTTCAATGTAGATCTTGTGTTTGGTGTGTTCAGTTGGTCCTGTGTTTGGTGGGTCCTGTGGTTGTTGTGTTTAGTGGGTGCAGTGTTTGGTGGGTCATGTGGTTGGTGTGTTTTGTGGGTCCTGTGTTTGGTGTGTTTGGTGGGTCCTGTGGTTGCTGTGTTTGGTGTGTTTGGTGGGTCCTGTGGTTGCTGTGTTTGGTGGGTCCTGTGTTTGGTGTGTTTGGTGGGTCCTGTGGTTGGTGTGTTTGGTGGGTCCTGTGGTTTGTGTGTTTGGTGGGTCCTGTGGTTGGTGTGTTTGGTGGGTCCTGTGGTTGGTGTGTTTGGTGTGTTATATAGACTGAACTGAGGTCCTGGCACGCTGGTATCCCATTGCTGTTGGCCACAGAGCCCTGCACAACACAAGCCTTACTCCTGGGTCCTTACTCCTGGGTCCTTACTCCTGGGTCCTTACTCCTGGGTCCTGTTGCACTGGCTGGTCATCCATTATAGCAGGGTTGCCACGCCAACAGAATGGTTTCACCAACGCTGGTTTTATTAGTGTGTAATGGTGAGGTTAATGAGTGTTAATGATGAGCAACTCAGATTTAGATCAATGCGGTTCTTTCCTACTGAAATGAATAGGAGCCATCTTGAAAATAGGCTACTAGATTCAATGTACAAAATCTAAAATATACACATACAAGCTTGTTCTGTGTAACGTTGTTAATCTTGGTTCATTTGAGTTGTTTGTTTAATTTTATTTTTCTGTGAGTACTGTCAAATGACAACATCCAATACATTAAAATCAAAGATTCATATAGAGTTACTCTATAAATGAAATCCATATGGATATTCATCTGACCTGTCTGGCAAATAGTAAAAATCAAACAAGTATTAAAATAAAGAAATCGGTGTTGGGATTCAGTGTTGTCTACCAGCTCGTTTTCATTTGCAAGTGTCGTTCAAAACTTATCCTTCAGCACCACCTTGTGGAGGATAAAGTCATAGTCAAAATGAAAATATTCAACCGGTTTTTCAAATATGAATGTTTCAGCCAAAACAAGAGACAATGCCCTTATATATTTATATATGTATATATACATATATATATATATATATATATATATGTGTGCATGCATTTATTTATGCATATATACAATCTGTTTATGCTACTTCCCTCTGACTGATACGATTGTCCAATTAATCATTTTATTCGTATCCCTCTGAATGTAAGCATTTACTGAAACTGCATGAATTTATTGGTATGTTTAATGGGTCATGTGTTTGGTTTAATATGTTATCTTTTAAACATCATTCAATGATGAATTCATAATAATGAATAATGAATTCAAGTGAAATTATATTGTAATTAATCTCCTTTTTGTCTTCAGGGCAATATGATATTTATGTTTTGAAATGTACCATGCCAGTGAACCTGCAGAGGGCAGAAAAGCCTTCAAAATCATCCCAGTCAGTGTGCATTGAGCTGAGAGCTAAGTGCAGCTGAAGCCCGGTCTCTTGGGAACAAAGGGATTAGTTGGAGGTCCATCAGAGTGAAAACACTATTCTGTGTAAATCCACTAAATCCAGAATGGGAGCGGAAGGCTGTGTTACTGATTTCACACCCTAGCAGCTGGATAACACACTAAAGATAGTTGCTAAGTGGGCCTGCATGGAAACAGCCTGAGCAACATATTGGAGAACATGTGACCTGGCGACACTGACGCCAATGTCTACGTAGTGTCCTCATTTACAGTATTCATTCTTTCCCCATTCACTTCTAATTCCTAAAAGCAAAGCCGACCTAAGAGTGATCTGGTAGTAGCTGCAGCTTTTTTTTATACAGGATCAAAGAGCAGCCTGTGAGTGTATATGACCAATGGAAAATGAAGCAAATACGGCGGTTCGGGCTTGACTGAATTGAGCTCTATTTGAACGGATATTAAAAGTAACAATGGAGTTTCGCAAATGACTCCCTGCCTATCGTGTTTTCCCAATGAAGCGCCGTGCAGTAGCAGCAGCAACACGGCCACTCGACACATTCTCATTCCAGTCAGGTAGAGTCTTTCAGTCAGCTGGGGACAATGAAAAGCTATGTAGTGCGGTGGGTGAGTTGGTAAATATTTTGAGAGAGGAGACAGAAACACAATTAAAGCGGCAGGCATGTAAATGTTGGATAAATGGGACGTGTGGTGAAGAGGGAGTCTCTTCTGAGGCAGCTAATTGATCAATTAGGTAAACAGAAAGTGCAGAGGGAGTGTGAGGCCTGGGTGGGAAGACAGATAAGCCTCAGCAGTAATGACTTTTAGTTGTACTTATGGGAGGAGGGAGATCCTAATCGAGGACAATGGCTTTGGGGAGCAGGAACACCGTGTGGACAATCTGCGGAGAACATCCACGACGAGCCGGCAGTTAGTACCCAGTGGAAGTGCGGCTGTGCATTTAGAGGCTTGTCTTCAGGCTGCAGTGCGGAGGGGAGGACGGCAGGTCGTGGGGGACACTGAGATGGGCCCTGTGCTGACAAGCTAGTGGACAGGCCTCCCCGCCCTCATTCCCTCCGTCCGCTATTTGAATAATTAATGCTAATTACCTACTTACCGTGAGCAGAACTGTCAGCCCGCAGGCCTCAACAGACATCACACACACGCGCGCACACACACACACACACACGCAGCCTCCTGACCACCTCCACTCACCTCACACAGATCGGCACGCTCACAATGGGAACTTCAGAGCTGCTGTTGTTAAACTTGAGGGAATTCCAGGAACAAAAGCTAGCTGTCAGGTGAGAGTGTAGGCTAATGACGGAGTGCGTTCCCGTGCTCCCCAGGAATAGCTGAGGATAGCACTTCCGTTTTAGACTGTATTGATCTTTGGTGTTTAGTGAAATCAAGTGACGGCCAATGACGCCCGGGATGGAATTCAATCATAAAACATTGCAAATCGGACGGAAAATGAACTCTGCAAGTGTAGGATGAAAAGCAGTTGGGGTTAATGCAGTTGAACCCTCCAACACGGAAAAAGTCCCACAGCACAAAAATGGAAATGCACTATAATTGAATTTTGCCCTGAATTTCCTGTTTCAAATGTATTGCGGACACACTGCCTTTCATACGTACCCGGTACATCTGTGGAGCATGTAGCAATGATAACACCCCTATAGCACAGAGCACCCCCTTAGACCTCCCACACAAACACGCTGATTGCTGCCACTTTTACAGCGGAGAAGTGTTCATCCTTTTCATTTGAGGGTTCGTTACACAGAGAATACTCACTTGGCCAAACCGGCAATTCCACTGATGAGCTTCCTGGCTGGGCATCCAGCTACCCGCTAACCGCAAGGTGATTTTGGAGAGGCTCGCATGTGTGGCATCCAGTCATCCAATCAGTGCAGTGAGCAGAGCTGCCACCTTGCTGTGCTTTCATTTCTCATCCCTGCCACCAAACCATTGCAATTTAGAATGTATTCTGCCGCAGTTGTCTGTCCTCTATGAGACACACCCATTGGTATGCACGGGAAGGCTCCCTAGCAACAATAATATTGAGGCTAAAATCAATGGCTTGCCAGTTGAACAGCCTCCGGGAGGAAACAGGGTTCACCAATCAGGGGAGGCATTATAGCGAGGCAAACAGACACACAGACAAAAATGCATTTTGGCTGATGCCCTGCACCCGCCCACACACACACACATACACACAGAAGTTTGACAGATCTTCAGCAGCTGTGGTGGAGGACGGCCATGTGTGTGGAGATGAGGCTGTTGACAGGGATGTCCATTAGCCGCTGGATGACTCATGGATAGGATGATGGCAACAGTCTGTCCCCCTGTCACCGAGGTCCAACGTCACCTAGATCATCATTGCCACTGTGGTCATCACCGTCTCTGTGGTCATCACCATCACTGTGGTCATCACCGTCACTGTGGTCATCACCATCATCAAGGTCAGCACCGTCATTGTGGTCATCACCGTCTCCATGGTCCCCCCGCCATCGCTATCGCCACGATCATCGTGTTCATCACCATCACCAGTGTGGAGAGCTGCTTCTCTAAGCCGGCAAATGTGTTCAGTCCTTTTTAACTGATTCCACTTGATCACATCTGAGTTGAATCCTCATTAAGACGTCAAAGCAGTAGTTAATGTGTTTGAGGTTTACCCCCTCGTCCCCCCCTCGCCCCCCTAAAATGTTATTTATGACACTTATTAGACAGCGTAACCCGACCATCAATTAATGTCCTACAGGCATTGCAGGCAATTGCGGCATAGTGACGTTGGATCAAATGTACTGGAACGTCCATTAATACAGCAATTCACACACAAGTGCCCAGACAGAAATGACACACGGGTGCACATTCTCTTTGTGTGTGTGTGTTTATATCGCTCTCTCTCATATATATTTATATATATATATATATATATGCACACAAACAGACACACACACACTACTCTGGGACTGCACGCAGTGAAAGCACAGCGGATAACAAACGGTAAAGTGTCACATTATCACATAAAGTATATTTCCTCATCATCGTCACCATCATCACTATCATAAACCATTAAGGAGTGTAGGACTTGCCATATGTCACTTGATGTGGACCATTATTCATTGACTGGGTGCTGCTGTCGGTTCCAAATGCCTACCGTCAACGTAGCGGAACAGATGACGGACTGGGGTAAGCGTAGTGCGTCGGCCGAATCTCTGTCATACACGTCGTGTGCGTGTTGGCGTATGCCCACCGCGAGCATGTCTGGACCACATCCTACAGGCCAGGGGCCTCTGTCAGGCCCATGAGTGACTGATGAATGCGTGTAGAATCGGGGACCGGGGGCCCACACTGCGCTAACACTGCTACAGTACGCGGCAGCCCTTGCTTGTGGATGTGTGTGTGTGTGTGGCTGAAAGCGTAAGAAGATAATGCTTCTCTCTTTCTCATCTCCCTCATCCTCGCTCATCCTGACACCCCCCATGCCCTCTTCGTCACACTCCTGCCTCTCATCACAAACCCAATCGTCTCGCCCCCTCGGCAAGTACGTGCCGCGCAAATTAAAGCGCCTCGGCCCCTTTTCCTTTCTCTTCATTCCTCATTGTCCTGCTCTTCTTCTCCTCCTACTGTTCTTTTCCTCCTACTTTTCTTCTCCTCCTCCTTCAATTCTTCTCCTCTGACTGTTCTTCTCCTTCTACTGTTCTTCTCCTCTTCCCACTGTTCTTCTCCTCCTCCTACTTTTCTTCTCCCCTTCCGACTGTTCTTCACCTCCTACTGTTCTGCTCCTCTTCCCACTGTTCTTCTCATCCTCCTACTGTTCTTTTCCTCCTCCTTCTGTTCTTCTCCTCCTCCGACAGTTCTTCTCCTTCTACTGTTCTTCTCCTCTTCCCACTGTTCTACTCCTCCTCTCCTACTACTGTTCTTCTCCTCCTCCGACAGTTCTTCTCCTTCTACTGTTCTTCTCCTCCTCCTACTGTTCTTCTCCTCCTTCTACTTTTCTCCTCCTCCTACTGTGGTTCTCCACCGTCTACTGTTCTTCTCCTCTTCCCACTGTTCTTCTCCTCTTCCCACTGTTCTTCTCCTTCTCTATTGTTCTTTTCCTCCTCCGACTGTTCTTCTCCTTCTACTGTTCTTCTCCTCCTCCTACAGTTCTTCTCCTCCTCCTACTGTTGTTCTTCTCTTTATACTGTTCTTCTTGCAGCTCGTTCAGAAGCATGTACAGTAAGCAACAGACCGTAAGTGGCCGTGTGGACGTGTCTACTCAACATTTAGCTGTTTAACTGGTGACATTTTCCTTCATCGTTTACGAACTGAGGCTGTCAGTATGCAGACGTAAGAATGTCTTGCAATCTTTGAGCTTGTTCACTTTACAAGAGAGAGACTGAAATGCTAGATCGTTTTTTTGTTTCTTAATCAATTCCACTGCGTTTGATTTTAAAATGTCAGTGATATGCGTGCAAACTGCACAGAAACCTGATATAGTTCAGACACAATTGTCTTCACACTTGCAGAAATCTAGGGGGGCTCTATCTAAAATGTGGAAGGTGGAGTCTCGAGTCATTGATATCTGCAATCCAGCGTCTTCTTCCATATGTCTCTGAGAATTTATCGTGATGTAAACAAGCCCTAAGTGTGTCCGGTGAAATGGCCCATAAAATACCGCAGAAGGAATGCCAATGACCCATTCTGCGAGACACATGCGTCATGCTGATCATCTGAGCATGTATATAGAATAACATACCATGCCAACCAGAGATATTGGACTCCTTGAGAGAGAAATATACTTTATATATATTTTATTTTAGGTAAAATAGTTCAAAGAAAAAAATAAACTCTTCATTACGCTTTATGTAAATATAGGAGTTTACAATTATTGGCACCCCAAAAGTTCCTATGAAGCAAATACAAATATCTTCCCATTGATGTATCATTGTTCAATTTCAAATGAAACAAGATAAAGGCTGATCAGCCATTTTCTAATTATTGAAGGCCATAAACATTTTGTCAAATTTCTTTTTGGTGTTCCCTGTGCCCTCCCATGTTTCTAGATATATAAAGGAATTTGGCGAGTGTGTCACCTCATATGTATAACCCAGGAAAACAGGGGGCCATAGATGCCCACATAAGACTACTGTAACAACATTTACAATACCACTTTGATGATAACAAATACAGACAGCAAGAAGATGCAGTTGTTCCGAAATGTATATCTTTAGAATAGTTTTAATAATGATATTGAGAACAGTTTGTTCATTTTCAAGATGGCATCTATTGTAACAGACACATAACGTAATTTTACAAGAATGAGATACATATGATTCAAAGTGAAGGGTGTCAGAGATGATTAGCTTAAGGCAAATTTCTGACACCCTTCATCACTTTGAATCATATCATATTCTCTCAGAAGGCTCTTCAGTCAGTCAGTCAGAAGCCCTCGTTCCATTTTTATTTTCAACAGCACTGGAAACACAATTACTGTGGTGAGAGATTGATTTAACGGTCATCAAAAAACTGAGAACAGACATCTATATTCAAAGAACTTGAAAGAGAAATCTACCAGTTGGTAGGCTATAGAAAAGGGAGACAGAGCTGGAGAGAGAAAGTAAACAAGGGGTATAATCTATAACCGCAAGGTTGGTAATGAGAATGACTGGGGTGCTGCAGTCTGTTCAAGGTGATAAGATAAGGAAGTTCCCTCAGGACCCGAACATCTCTGACCCCACAAAAACAACAACAACAAAGCCAACTAATAGCTTTTTACCCCGTCCATCTCTGTATTTTCTGGCCCTTCCTTTACCTCTCTCTTTTCTTTCCTCAACTCAGGTCCAGACACAGCCACGCTCCAAATGCAATCGGTTTCATCAGCGTTTCTATTAGCCAAAGAAGAATACATGGTAATTAAGAAGAGAGCCGCCAAGCGGAGCAGAGAAAGGATTCATGGAGGCACTCGTGTGGAAAAATAGAGAATACGAAAGAGACAGAAGCAGGGGTAGAGAGAGAGAGAAGAAAGAAGGGGGGGAGAGAGAAAGAGAGGGAGAGAGAAAGAGTGGGAGAGAGAAAGAGCAGAAAGAGCGTGGGGGGTCTTGAATGAAGTCGGGGAATAAAAGGCAGAGCATAAGGGTCACAGTGATCTGGTCCTCTTTCTGAGATGAACACTATGAATACAAATTAGACTAAATGTCCTGTTTAATGTGGTCAGAGTCACACAGAGCCACAATCAGAGCCTCAGTGAGGAGGCACAATGAGGAGCCACAGTGAGGAGCCACAATGAGGAGTCACAGTGAGGAGCCACATTCAGAGACACAGTGATGAAGCACAATGAGGAGCAACAATGAGGAGCCCCAGTGAGGAGGCACAGTGAGGAGTCACAGTGAGGGGCCACAATGAAGAGCCACTGTGAGGAACCACAATTAGGAGCTACAGTGAGGAGCCACAATGAGGAGCCACATTGAGGAGCCACAGTGAGGAGCCACAATGAGGAGCCACATTGAGGAGCCACAGTGAGGAGCCACAGTGAGGAGCCACAATGAGGAGCCACATTGAGGAGCCACATTGAGGAGCCACAGTGAAGAGCCACAATCAGAGCCACAGTGAGGAGCCACAGTGAGGAGCCACAGTGAGGAGCCGCAGTAATGAGGCACAGTGAGGAGCCACAGTGAGGAGCCACAGTGAGGAGCCGCAGTAATGAGGCACTATGAGGAGGCACTATGAGGAGCCACAATTAGGAGCCCCAGTGAGGAGCCCCAGTGAGGAGCCACAGTGAGGAGCCACAATGAGGAGCCACAATGAGGAGCCACATTGAGAAGCCACAGTTAGGAGCCACAATCAGAGCCACAGTGAGCGAGGAGCCACAAGGAGGAGCCGCGGTGAGGAGCATACTCTTACCACACGATTAGTCCAGAACACTCACAAGATGAACCTACGGAGGAAATAAACTGTGGTTATTCTTCAGGAGACTTTTAAACAGGACAAGTCATATACACAGGTCATATATAGAATTAGGTTAATTTACAATGGCCAACACCCGTACCCCGCAATTTCATCCTTAGCCCTAATCCTCTCCTCAATACTGGGGAGGACCCCTAAAACGAACTGAATGTTATTAACTCCAGTACATTTACATCATAAAGCCTCAATGTGAAACGCTCTTCTCTTTTTGGATATCGTGGGCTTTCCTGGGTAGAACTGCACTACTTTAAGAGCACATAGGTTAATGTCTTCAAGAATCATTATTTATTTTAAACCCTTCCCCAAGTGCCACCAGCATAATTAGTGCTGATGTTTAAATCTGAATGCAGCCAGATGAATCATATTATTTTCTGTTGACCTCCTTTATGTACAGTGTTCATTTCATTCAGCTGTGGTTGCAGTAGTCAGTGGACCAGGACTGAGCTCCCAATATCATTTCAGAAACACATTTCGCTGCCAAGCTGTGCTAACATTCCTTTTCTTGCTGAAACAGCCATTGGCCTGCGAGAGCAAGTTTGCCTTGAGCAGAAATATCAATTATAGTGTTCTCCCTCTAGCAGACAGTGCCTTTAATCTTCACACAACCAATCAAAATGTATTCTGACTTGGTGGGAGAAATGTTGGTCTGAAGTGACTGGAAGGGAAAGAGAGGCTTGGTGGCACAGTTAATATTGACACTGGGGGGGTTGTGGGGGGGCTTTCACTTTCCCTCTGACTCTCTCACCTTCTATCTCGCTTTCTGACACTCTTTCACAATCTCTCTCTCTCGCACTCTCACTCTCTATCATACTCTGTCTTTCTAACAGCCATTTGTTCTCTCTCTCGGTCTCTCTCACTTTCTCTCCCTCTCTTCCTGCTTTTCCAGACTTATTTTCTGCTCTCACCCCCCTCCCATTGCCGTGGATTTCTTGCCCTCACTGTGGCATGGAAGCTGGCTGACTGGCTGACTGGCTGACTGGCCGACTGGCTGGCCGACTGGCTGGCATGTGAAGACGCTGTAATTTTCCGCCACACTTCTCCTGCTGTTTGCCGGCTCCTCCTTGGCCGGGCGCGAAGACAGAGATAGCGGTGAACAAGGCGCGGGCCTCGCCAGCACTCCTGCCTCCCCGCGATTATTAATGCAGCAGCAGCCACCGTGGCCGCCAGGTTAAACCAGCAATCAGCACTCTCTAAATAACATCATTCACAGCCTATTTAAAGGGAGAACCTCAGACAGACACGGCCCCGGCGCTCCACACGCAGAACACGTCCCGGGGGAATGGAGAACTCGGGAGCAGCGCACATCAGAGCCCTGTTCTAAGCACTGACCTTGTTCAATCTGTATCTCAGCTTCTCAGACGCCCCGGCGGAGATCAGGGTACCTGCCTCCACCCTCGGCAAGACTGGCACTCATCCCCTCCTACACATCCACTCACCACGACTCCTGTCCGCCACTCCACTCGTCTGGATCTTGACCTTCAAAACGAACACAGGAAGCCCGTTATACCATTACGGACCCCAATACTGTTATAACAACCCCCCTCAAGACATGCAAACTCACATGAGCATAAACAAACTCTGGTTACCACAGAGACCCATTGGGGTGTCGTATTCCAGAGGTAGGTTTGAAAATCAATGCAAGGGGAACTGGAGTGTAAACAGATTATTAACGTTGTGTATTGGGGCAAGATCACCGCATCACATACCTCCATGATTCCCAATAGACTAGCTGAAGCACAATAGATTTTCATGCACCAGCTTCGCTGAAATCCAATAGTAATTCCAGCCTGATCAATGATTTGCTCAAGCTGATCATGTTCCCAAATCGCAGCCTCTGTGTTTGATGCACTGTTCACAATAAACAAAGAGGAACCGAAAGCCGGCGATGGAAAATACAAATCAGAGAAAGCGAGATGTTGAGAGAGGAGATAGCCGTAGAGAGGGAAAAGAAAAAAGGGGGTGATTGCTTTCAGCAAATAGGGTGTATTCCTGGTTGGAGGGGGAGAGAAGGGGAGAGAGGGGGGAGAGAAGAATAGTCTCTGTACGTAGATGGGAGGAACGGGCACTGCTGTGGCACTGATAAAGTGACTAAAGCCCACTTCTGCCACAGTTCCACTATTCTAACCGCAATCTTCCCCTCTCTTCTCTGTCCTCCTCTCTGCCAGACGCTGCTCTTTTCAGGCATAATAACGGCTGTCTCAGCACCCTGCCTTCCAGCCTTCCAGCCTGCCGGCCTGCCTGTCTTTGCCACGCACTCCCCTGTACTGCCAGGGCTCCACAATAGCAGCAAATTTAAGAAGCACTTTTCAGGTCGTAGAGCCCTGACAGCCTCTCATTAGACCCGGAGGATTAAAGGGAGAGTTCACCCAAATTCCCATTTGGATTTCCTTACCGTCTAAGCAGGATAAAAAACATTCTTCGGTTCTATGTCTGCTACCTACATGTTTAACTTGTGTGGCACAGCAATCCTATCCGGTCTTGTCAGAGGAAGTAGCATTTGTTTGTGCATCAGGCTCAAATTATTCAAAAGTCGCTACAAATATTTGAACAACGGATATATAGGTACCAGCACTTGGCTGGGATTTGCTAAAATGCGAATGCTAAAATGTGAAACACGAAAGCAGGACCCAAGCGCAAGGAGAATGAAGGACATTTAATAAATGAGACGAACAGGAACTAAACAGAATATTTAACAAAAGTACTAGAACCCAAAACGAAACAAGGTTACATTGGGGTAGAACCAAAACAGAGGCCGACAGGATACAATGACCCAGCAGGAACTTAAATAGGGTCGGTGATGAGTGAAAGCAGGTGTGGGGAATGATCAACAGAAACAGGTGTCCGTGATGAAGGGAGGGAGGGAGAGAGAGGGCGTTGGATACATTGGCGAGGCTGGCTGCCAGGACCGGGTGGAATGTTACCATTTGGAAACTGTGTCAGATAAACTGAACCAAAGGGTGGCTGTCAAACCCTGGGTCAAGAAAACAATGTAATTCTGTAATTTGGATGAACAACCCCTTTAAAAGACCCCCTCCTTCTCATCTTAGTCCTTTCCCTTCTTCCACCTCCTCCCTCCTCGCCCTCTTCCCATCTCCTCCCTCCTTCGTACTGGCACACAGTGTTGTCACTGGAGCTTGTATGGCAGAGCCACTCTCAGATCTGCTCTGGTGCATTACCACTGAGATGGGAAAATGGCTTCAAAACGTCCTACAAATCTAGACCAGAAGCACCATATGAAGGAAAAAAAAACATGTGCCGGGTTTCACATTTGAATGCCCCTAGATGTGCTGACGGTTGTAATAAAGTGTCCCAGGTAGGCGGAGACATGGAATCAGTGTGTTATGCGTGATACGGCTTTGACTTCAGCACCCCACCAAGGCTCTGACAGATTTCAAATTGTGTGTACGTGGATTCAAGGCGAATAATGAGAAATGCCTTTTAAATTGTAGCTTATTAGCCCGTGGAGTGAGAAAGGCCCTGTCAGTGTTGTTAGACGGTGCCGAGAGAAAAGCCAGGGATTCAGGGATGACTTTGTTTTGGTTTATTGCCTATTACCATCGGACTCCTCCGTCCATGTCCACTCAGTAGTCCGGGCACACCTCTCCGCCTGCCTCGTCTCAACGTTAGACACTGTGATTGCCTTGTGTTTAAGGATCCTTCGGTGGGGCTCTGTTCCGACAAATGCTTTTCCAATACCAATCACAGCCGAGCACACCACATTCAAATCTGTGAAAGGGCTTTTGATTCCATCAGCAGAATATTTTTTGAAGCGAGAGAAGGCGCGGGCCATTCGATAATGCGACGGCACTGACAAAAAACGCGCAAGAATATTCTTTCTCGCCTCGCTTAATATGTGTGTTACGCGCACGGCTGGCCCTCGGTCCTTAGACCGTCGTGTTCATATAATCCGTCTTTTGTTCTGAACGCAGACCCTAATTTAGCTTCACGTTCCCAGCGGCAGCGCGGGGAAGCGTACGCCATGTATCCGGCAGCTTTGAAACACGCTGTGAAACGGAGACGTTCCACTGATCGCGAGATTGTTTGTCTGAGAGGCGAAGACAGACCCGGCGCGGGGGTGAAGGTGTCTTGCGTAAACGTATGAAGTCTGGTGTTGCTAATATTTTCTGGCTGCGCGCGGAGCTAACGCGCGTCTGTTTTGGACCAACTGCACATATCATCCCTGTTGCAGCTTGTTGACCTTCAACACTTATCAGTGCATATCTTTTGTCTAAGCAGTTGCCAGCATTGCAGTCCAAGAGGGATTGTATAATGCATCCAAATTAAAATCTTGTGTAAATGCCGGCGCTTGATTGCTTGAGAGCCGCTGAGAGTTGTTCAACCTTAGCGCTGAAGGACTTCCTGAATCCCAAAGTCATTTTCTGTTTCTGTTGATTATTCGTCTATCTATGAGCACTTCTTGTTTTGATGCCTGGGGACGATTCAGCTTGATGACATGAATTCCCCATTGTGTAAGCTGTTTAGCTATTTGGCTACATGTAATTATGCACTAAATATAGCTAGCATTTTTAACCTGCATGTCAACATAACTCTCCGAAATGTCCTGGTAGTAAAATATCTCAATGTATGTAGAAGTAATACATTTAGTTAAACTCTCAAAAGGATTAACACTTCATGTTTGCAATACGGGGCTAATGCTCTGATGATCTTCATAGGACCTGAGATGATGGTGATGCTTTCAATTGATGCAGTTTGCTAGTTTTCCAAAAGAGCCAGTGGGGGCGCAAAGGCTACTGGAAAATCATGAGCTCTGGTCTCTAGCAGTTGAGAGGTGTACAGGACGTGTCAGAGGAGGCCATACTGTGGGCTAACAATACTAATGGCACTTCTTTTGCATTATGATAATTGCCTTCAGAAAATTGCCACCTAATTTTTCCCTGTTTCTAATTATTAAGCTCTCCAATGCTAGCAGGCACTGAGAGCAGCCGAACATTGGCAGGCAATTAAACTCCTGCAATTATGGTTCCATTGTAAAACGCTGTGGCTTTACAGAGGATTTGTGGGGCAGAGAATGATTGCTCTCCGATGCAATTAAAAATGGAACAAATCTGGTCCGGACCTGTAAACGTGTCTGCACAAGACGAGTCTTTTGAAGCTTTACCACGGTTGGTCTCTGAAGTCCTTCTAGGGTTTTTTGAAACCTGTGCCAGAATATGTAGAAGTTCAGACTGGCACGATCACTAAAGAACCCTCACCCACTAAAGCAAAGCCACACACGTTAGGCCTTTTGGGTACAGCCTCGGAACAATATACCCATGTTCACACACTCATAGGCACACGCACACGCACACACTGTTTCATCCGCATTATTTTCCAGAGTGTGGCGTGATGGGTTGGATTAGGAGCGCTTCTCTCATCTGCGGCGCGTGGCGTGTCAGAGGAAGCAGTGACCCGGTACAAATGCGCTCGGCAGGATGCGGCAAAGCACCAGACCCGGGCACCAGTGGGCCGTGGCCATCTGGAATCATGAAGGCAAGAGAGTGTTTATGACGGAGGCACCCCTCTGGGGAAACTCCCGACGCCCAGGGCTACTGCTTTGTCTTCTATTGCTGCTGTACAATAGCCATCAAAGCCTAATGAATAACAACTCAGCCTGAGCCCCAGTTTTATGGAGGCGGCCGTCTGCGTCTGTAGGGCTCTGAATCTGTGAAAGCGTCTCAATCAGGGAACCTGGTCCACATGGTGCTTAGTTCTTACTGTTACGACATGCTGTTTGTTCTCTTATTGTTCGCGGTGACACTACTTCTCTTAATCTTATGTTGTTTTCGTTTTTTGTCCAAATTGCATTCGGAGCACCGGTACTTCTCTAAATGGAACTGCATGGCATTAGCTAATAGTTGCTAGGAGCCATTCATTAGCTATTTGCATTTGTTTCACATGGCATGCTAATTCCCCTTAATATAATTGATCAAAAATTCACAATAAATTCCATTAGCACTTGCCTGGGGCTGGACAGAACAGGATGTGTTTGTGTCTTGGTGTGTATGCCATTAGCAGGCAGACTGCCAATTAGAGTTAGGCTCAGGGGAGTAAGTCAAACACTGAGTGCACAAACACACCTCAAAGCAGGGAAAAACTCCTCAGTCCATCTCTTTAAATGTCACACTCCAAATGTCATGCATTAGGAAATGTTTTCTGGAATGGCACGCTCCTGATCGGGTAGGCCAATCTACAATTGCTTGGAGAATGAATTCATTTCATGTAACCAGTATGTTCTGCCTTGAATAAATGCCCTAAACTGTGCAGCCACATGACGTCATGTACAATAAACATGAAAATGTCACTTTGCTACTCTGGGGTCTAATGGACCCAAAATTACCCCAAAAAAGTACAATATCTATGGATGAAATGAATATGTTTATGTTTCTCAAAAAAAGGGAAAACTTAAATCACGCATTTGATCTCGATTAAGCAAATATATAAAAAATCTAAATCAATACTGTACGTTGTGTTATTCATTGAGAACAAAATGACGTGACAACGGTCAATAGAAATCAAATCAATAGAAATCAAAATCACCAACCAACTGAGGGCTGGATTCCAACATCGAAAATCGAAGTAAAATTTAAACGGAGCACATTCGACATACTTGAAAGAGTCTGGAGATGTGGAGCAAGCCAACGGTTTCCTGACTGCTGTTCCAGAATGAATTCCTTTGACCCATCAGCAGACCTTACGCAGGAGCTGAGGGCCCTGGGTTCCTCTTGATACAGGACAATGCCCAGCCTTACGTGGCCAGAGTGTGCAGGCAGTTCCTGGATGACGGAGGTAATGATGCCCATTGACTGGTCCTCAAGTTCCCAGGACCTAAATCAGACTGAGAACCTCTGGGAGGTCATGTATCGGTGCATCAGACACCGTCAACTAGGGCCACAGACTGTCCAGGAGCTCACTGATGCCCTGACTTTAACTTTCCAACTTTGTAAAAGAGATTTGAATTGTTTACTTACAGTTTTTGGTGTGAGTTTGAATCCAACTCTCAATTGTTTAGTGATTATGGTTTCCATTGACCATTGTTATGTCACTTTGTTCCCAACAAATTATGCAATGCACAGTAAAGATGCTGTTATAATATAAGTTATAATTGAATATCATATATTGAAGTAATATATGTTCTTCATCTTCTTTTTGAAATACACATTTTATACAGACATTGCGGTTGATGGGAACTCTGAAAGGCATTTTCTATGGTCCATTATTTTATTAAGTAGCCACTGAAAAAAACACTGTGTTTCACAAATACATTTATTGAATTTACATTTTGGCTCGCTGAAGTAGCATTACCTTATGCTTTGACTACTTTTTACATCATGAATTATACTGAAATTTGAAGTTTGCCGGTAAACATTTTAATAAAGTTTTGTATGCGGAAAACTGTAACCATGTGAGCGGAGTGACATGACAGACATCTCACCCAATCACAGAGCAGTTTCTGTGCACTACTCCAGATGCTTAACAATCTTTTTGCTTGATAAAGAATTCCTAAATTCTTACAAGAAATAAAACTGCCTCTCCGTATTGGTCAAATGCTTTGCTTAAAAATGTCATTTAACAAAATACCCTATCAACTTTTGTTTATTTGAAGGCTCACATTTACAAATCCTTGTTTTCTTTGAATGTTTTGCGGTTGCTTAATTTTGGCTCAGTAACAAAATCTTTGTCAAAACTATTGTTATATTTTGTAGAGCAAATGTATGTCCTGTTGATAATGACATTTACTTGATAGGATATCTATTCTTCTCTACATTAAAATCAAAGTTGTTTTTAAGTAAAGTGTTTTCCGTGTTACCAGTTGATATACAGTATAAAACGACAAAAATACAATACATCCTTATTCTACACAAATATATAGTACCATTCAAACGATGGGCTCACATAGAGATGTCCTTGTTTTCCATTAAAATGCATGCATGAAATGGGATTGAATAGGAAATAGAGCAAAATGAATAGGAAATATAGTAATTATCAAACTATAATTGAGATAATAATTATGTCTTACAAACTTTGCTTTCATCAAGGAATCCTCCACTTGCAGAAATTACAGTCTTGCAGGCCTTTGGCATTCTGGTTGTCTATCTGATGAGGTAATCTGAAGAGATTTCACCCCGTGCTTCTTGAGGCACCTCCCACAAGTTGGAATAGCTTGATGGGCACTTCTGACGGATCAACAGCTCAAAAGGGTTGATTTCTGGTTTTAACGCATGACTTTTCTCACATAATTTCAGTGTGCATTTTAAAGCCTTAAAGAAAACATCATATTTTAAGACAATTCATTATTGTATAGTTTTTATGCAGTTGCACAAAATTCTGTATTTTTTTTGTTAAAATCTAAAATAGAGTGGAAAATTTAATTTAATACATATTTCTAAGAGACTCGCAAACCTTAAAATTAGGATGTCTCTCAAGTCTCCATGATATCACATTCAGTCACATGGCTATGATCATTCGATTTAATGAAATAGAGTGACATTATGTTGCACCAAATGATAATGAGGACAGAATTTCCCGGGCAAAAGTATTGATCAATGTTTCTGTAATTGTCTTGGCCGTACAAATAGCAATTCCATGAAGAAGAAGCCCTGAAAAATTATGCCACATATTGACTATGCAAGTAGGAATGCGTTTACTTGGGTTTGCCTTCTATCTTCAGGTACACATGGCTGGGAACCTCGTTGCTGGCAGAGTTTGATTATAACAAGCACAGGTCAGCCATGCAGAATTTAATTTATGTAAGTCTCTCGAAGTCTTCCTAGGTCTTCCCAGGGCAAAATAGCACATTACTATGAAATGGAATGCAATTGGAACACAATGCAATACAATTTTCCAACGGAAACTAGTACTGTCATTGCAACAAACCTATTTTAAAGATATGAGAACCATTGATCTGCATGTCTTATTTTTACAATCTTTATAGAATACTGTACACAACGATATGGCTAGTGATGAAGCAATGCGTCATTTGTAAATTGTGGAATAAGTCTGAACATTCTTTATATTAGCTTGGGTTTAAATATATTATCATATATTCATAGCCAAGATCTTTCATGAGAAAGTGTCTTCTTCAAAAACCTTAGAAACATATAACAGAGGCATAGAACATCCCAGGCTGTACCAATTGAAAGTAGTTTTGTCCAAAGCTATAAACTTTATTTGCTGTGCTAGCTACTTCCATTATGAACCTTGCCTTTTAATGTCACATTAGCATTACAGCAGTCGATGTGTGGAGCATATTGCCAGTGCTAATGTTTACACAATTATACAAATATAAAATATTAACTCCCCTGTGAAAGATATTTAAATTGTCGGCAAAGTGTGAATGAATGTCCATGAAAATCTATTATAGAAATAAATGCATTTCGTTTTCTGCCATCATGTAAGACTCACATCTGCATTGGAGTGTCAAGGGAGAACAGTGTCTGTTAAAAGCACTTTTTGTGCATAAATAGGTTTTTGGGGAGATTCAATGTGAAATATATAACTGAGTAACAGCTAAGAATGACTGACATTTGACACATCCATACACAAACACCCACACAGAACTCCCCATATGCAGACCAAATCATTGGTTGAAGGGATGTTACACGGACTGTGAGGGTCCTATACCCATCCACCTTATGCCCATAGGCTCCTGTTAATGGCATCGGCGTTTTTGCTGTGCTCATTCTATTTCCCTCCTGATGGTGGGACCCTGCTTCATTGTGTTCTGCCATGTTCTTGTAATTGCTCAAACAGACTGCCTTATGCTGAGCACGCACGTTTGTGTGTATATGTGTGCGTGTGTGTGTGGGTGGGTGGGTGTGTGTATGTATATGTGTGTCTGTATATATGTGTGTGTATTTGTATTTGTGTGTATATGTGTGCGTGTGTATACGTGTGTGTGTGTGTGTATATGTGTGTGTGTGTATATATATGTGTGTGTATGTGTGTGTGTATAAGTGTGTGTGGGGGGGTGCACTGGCTCCCAACGAGGACGGTTGGGGGTTTGTGGGGCAGAACGGCAGCAGGGCTTCGGGCTCCAAACTCGGTAAAATGACCGCCTCCAGGCCAGCGTCGGTTGATGACCGCGAAACTCATGCGGTTCACGCAAAGCGAGCGACTGGCACGGCGAGGAACACTGGGTCTGTGTGGTTCTCGGCAGAACAAGCCACTCTACAAGCCCTCTGCAGTGCAGCAAACAACACAACAGGGGCCACGTTTACCGTGCATAACACCAGAAGACATGCCATCCAATGTAAGCAGAGAGGAGCTCCACGGAACTGACGCTGTTTGTCACAGCCACCCAGAATAACCATTTTGTGGCTGAATAAATGCTGGTACGTAGCACCGGAGAAGGCTGTTAGATGTTGTAGGTATACTACATGGACACGCTGTTTGGGAGAGATGGAGTGTCTGGCTGCCGTCCTGCCCTCAGTCAGAGCAGAGGTGTGAGGGGAGGACAGATAAAGTGAAGAGTAAGTGTTGGGAGAGGTGTGGGAACAGAGGGCAGCTGTGGAGGAGGTGTGAGAGGAGTGACCAAGCGTGAGGTGCTGCAGCCACAGCTCCTCGCGGTCATTAAAAAACACCACCATTTTAAAGGCTCCTTCTTTCTCAAAAAGAAGTGTCAGCGGTTGCAATGCGCAAATAGATTTTCCAATTATTGTAATTAATATTATAAGGAATTGTTTTTTTGTCCGAGCAACGCAGGATCACCAAATCTATATTTCACTGAAGCGCCTCACTTGTTCCTTGTTTTAATGGAGGTTCAGATGTGGAGCTAAAAGCAGGTTATGAAGCGAGATGATTATCGTGAGCTTTTTATCATCTAGTTTAACCTCTCTGCACTTAAATCAGCCCTCTTCTGTCTCTCTCCACCCCCCTTTCGCTGTCTCTCTGTTCCTCACTTTATTATGCAGTAACATAACCAGATCCCTTTAGGCAGATGTGCATCTCCTTATGACTGATGAGGGTAATTTCTCCCAAACAGCAGAATGATTACTTTGGTTTGGCCCCCCAACTCGCTACCCCTTCTGTATATCCAAGTAGAAAAAATACAGAGATATTTGTTGCTGCATCTCCAGGAGTGGGTAGAATGGGCTCCAGTGATAAATAGCTATCTAGTCTCTTGCACTGGAGTGTTCAACTATGAACACATACTAAAATGATTCTGCACAAACAATATTTAGTAATGGCAGGTTCCTTCTCATTTCATGATCTGCATTTCTTTTAGAAAAAAATATGTTTTACTTCTGAATCTTTTTGTGGAAAACCATGACGTGGGAAAAACAATAGACCTACTTTCTGTGATTACCTTTGAGGATCCAAACTAATACCCACGCCAAAGTGAATTATCTTCATGGTACGGACTAAGTACCATGTATGGCGTTTCTTATTCCCAATGTGTGCCCTCAGAAGAGTGAGCGGAAAACTGTCAGGAGTTCTGTGCCTCACTCCTGGCCTCATAGGTTCAGCCTCAGCGGGCTGTCTTTGCCCATTTTCCCATCCGTCAGTCACAGGCCAAAACAAATCCACCTGTCATCCAGGAGGCTGGGCTGGGAGACGCTGCAGCTGTCTGGACTGGGCCAGGAGAGTGTGACAGCGCCCCCCTATGGTGATGGACGGCACATTAGTCTACTTATTACCCCACCTGTCACCACTTCTACACACGAGGCACCTCCGACACGCTAACAAACAGAGCCGGCCATGAACTATGGCAACAACATGCGGGTCCTGGAGCTAATGGCTCTGTGCTTCGTGTGGTCCCCATGTCCTTGATCATCGTGAGAGGTTATGTTTCCTGCCTTGGAACAATATAATAACTCATCCGTGAGAGACATCCTCAGTGGACCACTTGAATGCTTGAACAATGATGCCATTAACAGCACATTATGTAAATAGTAATGGTCAAAAGCACCTAATAGGATAAAGGCTAAGTGGAGTGCAGTACAATGCTGTTGACTTTCCATGGCTCTTTGAAGGATGTTTTCAATTACAAGAGAGCTAATTTAATTCATTGTTTCACAGCCGAAAATGCATATTTAAAGCTTCGCTGAGTTTCTATTTTGGAACTCCGGTTTAATCAGTCATGTACATTGAACACATGCTCTGGAACGTCCTCTAAAAAGATTGACAAAGTTGCCCGGCATCTGCACTTGCCCAGGCTCTTAAAGGCACACAACTCCCTCTCCGACAAGGTACGTTACTATTGTGAAGGGAGTGTTAATCTGAGACATGAAAGTCCTGTGCCTTTAAGAGGGCCGTCTCCCCCTTCAACCACGCAGTGTAGACACTCCTCCTGTGAGCATTTCTGAAGCAGCTCCTGTCCCTTACGTCTCTTTGTAGGGAAACAGAGAGAGCACACTTTCTAGAGCATCCACTGGAGACAGACACACGGAGGTCCAGGCAGGGCGCCCAGGATTCCAGCTCACAGCCAGCCCCTGGCCCAGCCCAGAGGAGGAGCGACAGAGCCAAATAGAGGGGGACAGTCCTCCCGGGAGCACCTTGGCCAGGAGGTCTACAAAGAGAGAAGAGGCGATAAACAAGAGAATGGTCCCAGGAAGTGAGATGGGTGTTGATGAGAGATGATGATAACTGCCCGACCGGTCAACGCTGGAACTGAACTCCTAGTGACAGGTGTATTGACTTTGTCGTGCGAGGTAGTGCTTTTCTTTTGAGAAGTTAGACCAATGGAAAATCAAAGTAGTCACTTTAAAAGGAGAAACGCTCATCAGGAGAAAGCAAGGGACACTTCAGCAAATTTTGCCTTTTTTAGTTTGAAGATGTGAAATTCAGGTGTTTTTTTTGGGAAGATTTAAAACAATCATCTTAAATTGTTTAACCAGTATTCTCACTTAGCATTTTTCCCAGCTCTGAACAGCAGCCTTAACAAGAGTAAAAAGATTATATTCCTGTCTGGAGCCTTCACACTTCTGCAGCCACCTGACCATAGCCACCTAAAGACAAAAAAACAAAAGGATGCTATGCTGAATCATATCTAAGTAAGGGTCTCTATCTGGACTGGAAAGGACTCAGGAGTGAAGCCATGTATTCCAGCTGCGGTGTTGGTGTGGCCAGCATTCAGAGCCAGTTCCAGGTCATGGACCCTGTCAGACCGTATAGCGGACCTGGAGAGAACACACAGGTTCCAGTGGGAAGTGGTGTGACCTCAGCTTGGTGTCCAGCATATCATGTCCCGCCTTGCAGCGGTCCGTCCGCCGGCACTGTGAACAGTATGTGGAACACTCGACCCGCCCCGGAGCCCGCACCCCTGACTCAGCCTCCCGCCGCCCTCACACCGGGCCAGGGAGGATTCAAGAAGGTGTGCCGCACCGAGGACGACAGCCCCTGCCCTTTCCCGGGGCTGGCTCAGGGGGTGCTGGAGATGCGCGTCAAGGAGGGCAGCAAGATCCGTAACCTCATGGGCTTCGCGATGGCTCGCATGCAGGGCGGCGTCTCCGGCGCCGAGGGCGGCGGCCTGAGGCAGGTCATCTTCTCGGGCTCGGGCCGCGCCGTCACCAAAACCATCACTTGCACCGAGATCATGAAGAGGAAGGTGGGCCACCTGCACCAGCTGACCAAGTTGCGCTACAAGGGCGTGAGGGAGGTGTGGGAGGGCCAAGGAGGAGACGCGTCAGAGATGACCGTCCACAGGACCATCCCCTCCATCAGCATCCTTCTGTCCAAAGACCCCCTGGACCCCCAGGAGCCCGGCTACCAACCCCCTGAGACAATCAGTGCCCTCTGGGAGGAGGGAGAAGGTGTGGACACCCCACAGACGACTGGCAAGAGACCGTTGGCTCTTTCCCCACGCGGCAGTTTCCCCGACTCTAAGAGAGTGTGTCTGGGTCTGGATGACGGTGCTCTGCCTCAGTCCAACCCCCTGGCTGACTGACTGACTGAACTCGTATTAAACAGTGGACTGGGAAGAATCACAGGAGTTCATTCTGCACTGCCCTCCACTTAAGCACAGTGCTGAGACAATCAGAACATTCACTTAGATGGAAAGGAGCTTTCTGAGGAGAAGTGAGTACCCCATCCACCCTATCCTCCGGAGGTCAATCACAATGGGACCTGAAGGCTAAGCTTGTGTCTGTATATACAGCATTTATGGAACCCATTCCTCGGCACAATCCCACGTCTGCCGCCATGTCTAAACTGTTTTCGTACTGTATGTGTCAAACTGTAAAAGCTCGCCATGACAGCTCAAATCAACACCTCAAAGTACTGACACAGCAAAGCACTGGGCTGCACAATCACAAGATCCCAGGTTTCTATTTTCAGTAGATCGACCAACAACCCCTCTTGACCATTGTGTTTCTGTTTTCCTAATTATATCTGTAATGTCTTAAAATACACGGTAGGTCCAAGGCATTGTAATGAATATACACAACACCTAAATGTTCAAAACTATCCATAATGCAGAACTGTATGTTCTTTTTTCAAACGTTGAAATAAACTATATGCAGAGTAAAATAGTAGTTTCTTTATCCCTTCAGACTTGCCTGTAGTACTATACAAAGTTCTGATTCAAAAGGAAGTCACAGTGTGCTGATGTGTTGATAAGAGTAACGGGAGTGAAATTTGTCTAAAAGACAGCTGATTTAATGACACAGCAACTGATAAGACACAGCTCCCGAACCAAGCAGGCTGACAGAAAGATGCCTGGGGCTGAAATACAGGGACAGATTATCATTAAGATTACAACACCACATCGCAGCACACTGGGGAAAAGGATTAAAACTCGGGTTGATGTAAGTTCACAGTCAATGTCCCCCTAGAATATGAAACCGCAGAAGCAGATTCCTGTCCATACCATGATTGAGTACAGCAGCTACATACCTGTACACATCTGGATACTGTACATCAGAGCCAAAAAGGGAGTTAGGTGGTCCGTATTCCATCTGTTATGGTCGACTTTTTAAGTGGTCCTTTAAGTCTCCTTTAGTCCTTTATCAAAGATTATTAGATGTGGTCTCCGACAAACATTTCCTAGAGTTACAGGTCCTAAATCAGCCAGGCCTGTTGAGTATTATAACCTTTTACAAATTAAATCATGTGTCCTTTCTCTTTTCGTAATCATGAAAATCATCAAGGACAGAAATTGGCCTAATACAGTCCATTTATCAAAATGCCTGTAGAGCTCTGGAAATAGAGTTGTCCATTTGAAATCGTAACATAATGTGTCAAGAACCGCGTCTCCGTGGACCCCGACTATTTTGGCCAAGATTACATCTTTCAAAATAATAATAAAAAATCAAGTGCCAATTGTGCGTTTAGTAAAAGCCTGCCTGTGTTTCACTGTCTAGGGCAGACACAGCCATTAACCTCCTTCTCAAACCCATTAAATGAATCAGAGCAAAGCAGGGAACCCAAGGTTGAAGAAAAAAAATGCTGTGGCTGCAATAAAGCCCATATGGAACAAACCATGTGTCCTCAAGACCAGAGAAGGTCATCACTTCAGGTCTTTGTTATCACACAGTTAACAGCTTTCAGTGAGGCGCCTGGGGATGGCCAGTCAGTGATGCGGGTCACATGGATCTCCTATCGACTTGCTCGATACGTTATCAAGCTTAACGAATTCTGGGCCAAGAATACAATGCACTGAGTGTAATTAGGAAGAACTGGATAGCGTACCGGAATGAAAGGACAGATAAAACACTGTGACAAAAGCATTACCCTTGAGCAAAATCACACGCGGCTGCTGAGAAACACGGCGTATCGGTGGAGACAACAAGGCACCATTTGTTTGTGGTGGACAAGGCTACACAGGTTGGAAATATACGTTTTTAATTATGTTGGTTTCTAGGAAGTACCACTGTCTAGTTTTTTTAAACGGTACACATACAGTTAGTAACCAGAATATTATAGCACACCACAACGTTCATGAAAATCCCATGGAAATCACTGTCTTACAGAGAGTCAAATGGACGTTTTTTGCCATATAAAGATGAGTATTGGTGTTTTCGGTTAGTGTTCAATTTAATGTTAGAATGGGCAGAAAAAGAGCCTGTAAGCAAAACACATTCAAACACAACTCATTCACTGGCATTAGTGGCTCCTGATTGTCTGTCTAGTAAGGGCCATGCCAAATGTTTACAAAATGTTTAGAACAACGGACATACTGCTCCCATCAAGTAATAAATTATTTCTCAAATAGAATGTATAGCTAGTAGTCTTTCACACTGGCATCAATGATACTGGTAGTGGCTAGCATGGGTTTTTCTCACGACATAATTAATGGACGACAACAACAGAATATTGATGATTGCGAATAACGCAACGTTGGCAGAAATTCTAATTAGGTAGATAGCTAGAAAAACTAACTAGCCAGCTAATGATTCGAATTAAATAATGTGGTCCAACAAGTACAATGAGAACACAGTTCTTCATTATGACTATTTTATAACAAATGCACTTGACTTATCAGAAAAGTTTGCAAGATACAGTATATTTCTCAGAATTAGAAACATTATCAATTGCGTTATTACCTTGCATTATGATGAAAATAAAGTTCATCTTAAACGTGGAGGAGGTGCTACAGAGGAGGTGCTACAGAGCTACACCTCTCATTGTCAAATACTTTCTTGTCACGAAAGGTCCAGTAATCAGACCAGAGGAGCACAGCCAAGACAGGAAAATGCTGGTGGATTTCTTTGGGTGAGCTGTCTTGTTTTCTGTTCTTTCTCTGCTGTCTTGGTCCCATGGCTGCCACACTGTTTCACAGCATGACGTGAATGCGAGCACATGAACATGCATTAGGCTGTGTGAAAGAAAAAAACCTGCATCTTGCCAAAGATACTTTTAGTATGTCAACTTTGGAGACTATTGGTTACATTATCCATATATTTCAATGGGCAGTGCAGTACATGTCTTGGTTTTATTTTAATCTTTCTGTCATAAAAGAAAGAAAAAATGGTTATGCCCAATATATGATTATGGCCTTGCTTCATCTATCGATTTCACGACACCAGAATTTTGAACTATGATAAACAAATTACAATACCCATTTTAATAACACAGCAAAAAAGGAGACGAAATCAAACAGTCCAAACTGCAGGCGATAGCTGATCTACAATAATGAGTCTTTATAATAGACAAAATGTACCCAGGATCCATTGTCATTTCCATCCTCTTGAACATCAAAGCGAATCCCGAATTTGATGGGTTTATTGATCCACTCACAACTCTCATGAAGTCCCCCTCTATGTTTCATCAGTCACATGTGACAAGGGGGTGCACCCTGAGCAGCTTGGGGGCGAGGAAAGGGTTTGTCATACACAGTCTGATTCTTGCCCATTCTAAAAGGTTTGGTCCCCTGTTCAGATGGTTTACTGGTCCTGATCAAACATTTGATTTCATGTAATTATGTCTGTCTTGAATTACTTCAACTTTAAACGAAACACAACACGTTAATAGCGTGCATTCAATCATACAAAATGGTCATGTGTACATAGATGTGACTGTGCAAGCCGGGTCTGGGGAAACCACAAGCCATTCAATTTGGGACTATTTCACAGAAACAGCATCATGTTTTTTTCAGCTTGGCCATATTTTTTATGACAACCTCAGTGTGAATTGGTTGATGTGTTTCCTCATCTGAGTACTGAATGTGCAGTGAAACACACGTGGACACACATGAACAAAGAGCAATACAACTAACTCCAGAATTTAAATGTGAATGAAGTCAAAGAAACCTTGACATTCCATATCTTGACACCCGTAAATTTGGATACCAAAAATATGATTGTATGACTTTTCAGTAATTAATTTGCATTTTATTGTATGACCTAAGTATTTGATCACCTACCAACCAGTAAGAATTCCGGCTCTCACAGACCTGTTAGGTTTTCTTTAAGAAGCCCTCCTGTACAAGGCTGGGATGGGCAACAGGACAATAGGCAAGCAGCTTGGTGAGAAGGCAACAACTGTTGGCGCAATTATTTGAAAAATGGAAGAAGTTCAAGATGACGGTCAAACACCCTCTGTCTGGGGCTCCATGCAAGATCTTACCTTGTGGGGCATCAATGATCATGAGGAAGGTGAGGGATCAGCCCAGAACTACACGGCAGGACCTGGTCAATGACCTGAAGAGAGCTGGGACCACAGTCTCAAAGAAAACCATTAGTAACACATTACGCCATCATGGATTAAAATCCTACAGCGCACTGCGTCGGAAGTTTGCCAATGACCATCTGGATGATCCAGAAGAGGAATAAGAGAAGGCCATGTGGTCTGATG
Organism: Novumbra hubbsi; assembly: GCA_016801125.1. Taxonomy (NCBI): domain Eukaryota; kingdom Metazoa; phylum Chordata; class Actinopteri; order Esociformes; family Umbridae; genus Novumbra; species Novumbra hubbsi. The sequence goes on from JACXGK010001643.1 coordinate 63,824, forward strand.
AGAGAAAAATGTAGCTTTTTGGTCTAAACTCCACTCACCGTGTTTGGAGGAAGAAGGATGAGTACAACCCCAAGAACACCATCCCCACGTGAAGCATGGAGGTGCAAACATCATTCTTTGGGAATGCTTTTCTGCAAAGGGGACAGGACGACTGCACGCGTTGAGGGGAGGATGGATGGGGCCATGTCTTGGTTGGGTCTTCCAGCAGGACAACGACCCGAAACACACAGCCAGGGCAACTAAGGAGTGGCTCCGTAAGAAGCAACTCAAGGTCCTGAAGTGGCCTAGCCAGTCTCCAGACCTGAACCCAATAGAACATCTTTGGAGGGAGCTGAACGTCTGTATTGCCCAGCGACAGCCCCGAAACCTGAAGGATCTGGAGAAGGTCTGTATGGAGGAGTGGGCCAAAATCCCTGCTGCAGTGTGTGCAAACCTGGTCAAGAACTACAGAAAACGTATGATCTTTGTAATTGCAAACAAAGGTTTCTGTACCAAATATTAAGTTCTGCATTTCTGATGTATCAAATACTTATGTAATGCCATAAAATGCTGATTAATTACTTAAAAATTGATTTTTTTTTATTCCGTCAATCACAGTTGAAGTGTACCTATGATACAAATTACACACCTATTCATGCTTTGTAAGTAGGAAAACCTGCAAAATCGGCAGTGTATCAAATACTTGTTCTCCGCATTGTATATGACAATCAAGTTACATCACTAATATGTATCTATAAGACAATTAATATGCATATGACAAGCAAGATACATCATTATAGTGCCATAATGTTTTATTTATCACTATGAAGGCCAGGGCTACAACTTTTTATTTGAAAGCCTAATTACTGTGTGACTGACCGGCCCACTACAATGTATAACATGGTCAGTGACTTGTCATACCTAACATGACTAGAACAGCTCTAACTGTAAATACGTGCTCATACCACTACATTACATGGTTACAGCTGTCTTTTATAGATGTATGGTACCCAAACAGTATGATTATCTTGTTATGTTTATTATGAGTTAAGAACTCTAAAGAGTTAACTGAGAATTTCTGGAACATATCCCACCCCAGAGTTTTGCTTGCTAAAAGCCATGTTGGCTGCCATTTTACCTGTGAATAATTCTTTATTCTACATCAGGGCAAGATTTTGTGCTATTAAACCGGTGGCATGTCATTGTCAAAATTGCTTAAGCTCAGTAAACTCTCAGACCAGGCAATGCTACGCTAGGTCTGGTGAAATGATGGAACCCAGTTTAAATCAGTAACGCTTCACAACACATAACCTCAATCCAATGCCCTACTTGGGTGCAGCTCCAACCAAAAGGTGTCTATGTAACATTATTGCATTCTCTAGAGTCCAACCACCCCATGCATATCACTAGCCGTCCTCTGAACACACAGATGTTAGTCACCCACAAAGTGTAATTACCATCGCCGACACAAATCACAGCTCTAGGGAAAACACTACTTTCAGGTTTTAGAACGAGAAACGTAACCAACTGAACTGCTTCCATTGCGCACCACTAACCATCTAGCTTTTGCAAACCATCTTCAGACATGATATACATTTAGAATACAAATAGGTAGCTTCAGAGGTATCAAAACTCTACACACCCTTTTTGAAAATACAGCTTGTGTCAATAATGTACAGGCTGAAATCCCGGCAAATCATGGCAGACCTTTTTTTTACCTTTATTAATATGTTGTAACTAACCATTTCAAAATCACCTTTTGTTTGGATTACAACAATCTGTCTGAATATGTGTATTTTAACAAAGCACACCAGACCTTTTTCATTGTAAACCACTCTTCTTTGGAGAACAGTTTAAACTCAAATTGCAAGGGGATATGCTCATAGTGTCACACCCTGATACCATATACCTGTCTTACCTCATTTCGTCTCCGCCCCCACCAGGTGTCTCCCATGTTCTCATCAGTCCTGGTGTATATATTCCTGGTGTCTCCTTGTTCCTGTTGCCAGTTCGTCTTGTGTGTTACGTCAAGTCGATCCGCCCCCTTGTATTCCCGGTTCTGTTCTGGTCTGTTCCTAGTTCGATTGTCCGTGTACCGAACCTCTGCCTGCCATCTCGACCAT